>BLKR01014946.1:0-147595 GCA_011170035.1 Teleogryllus occipitalis | reverse complement strand
ATGTCCGTATAGTTAGCACACCCACTTACCAGAAAATCAAAAAAGAGTATTCCATAATTTTGTACTAATTTTAAACTAATTTTAACCCAAATTAAAAAATTTTGTACCGATGCAGAACATTAAAATAAACAGGGTATAAGAGTGGGTGTGCTAACTTAACGTTAAGTTAGCACACCCACACGATGAAAATCGATGATACCGAAAAACTAAAATACCACAATTTTGTACTAATTTTAACCCATTTTCAAAAATTTTGAACTGATGCACAACATCAAAATAAAAAATGTATACGTTTGCGTTCACCTACAGTAAAGTTAGCAACACCACCCATTAAAATTAATGATATCGAAAAACTAAAAATACCATCATTTTGTACTAATATTAAACTAATTTCAACCCATTTTCAAAAATTTTGACCTGATGCACAACATCAAAATAAAAAATGTAAACGTTTGCGGGGGTTCACCTACCGTAAAGTTAGCAACACCACCCATGAAAATCAATGATATCGAAAAACTAAAAATACCATCATTTTGTACTAATATTAAACTAATTTTAACCAAAATTCAAAAATTTTGAACTGATGCACAACATCAAAATAAAAAATGTATACGTTTGCGGGCGTTCTCCTACCGTAAAGTTAGCAACACCACCCATTAAAATCAATGATATCGAAATACTAAAAATACCATTATTTTGTACTAATATTAAACTAATTTCAACCCATTTTCAAAAATTTTGAACTGATGCACAACATCAAAATAAAAAATGTATACTTTTGCGAGTGTTCACCTACCGTAAAGTTAGCAACACCACCCATTAAAATCAATGATATCGAAAAACTAAAAATACCATCATTTTGTACTAATATTAAACTAATTTTAACCCATTTTCAAAAATTTTGAACTGATGCACAACATCAAAATAAAAAATATATACGTTTGCGGGGGTTCACCTACCGTAAAGTTAGCAACACCACCCATTAAAATCAATGATATCGAAAAACTAAAAATATCATCATTTTGTACTAATATTAAACTAATTTTAACCCATTTTCAAAAATGTTGAACTGATGCACAACATCAAAATAAAAAATGTAAACCTTTGCGGGGGTTCACCTACCGTAACCACCAATGAAAATCAATGATATCGAAAAACTAAAAAAACCATCATTTTTTACTAATATTAAACTAATTCCAACCCATTTTCGAAAATTTTGAACTGATGCACAACATCAAAATAAAAAATGTATTCGTTTGCGGGCGTTCACCTACCGTAAAGTTAGAAACACCACCCATTAAAATCACGGATATCGAAAAACTAAAAATACCATCATTTTGTACTAATATTAAACTAATTTTAACTCATTTTCAAAAATTTTGAACTGATGCACAACATCAAAATAAAAAATGTATACGTTTGCGGGCGTTCACCTACAGTAAAGTTAGCAACTCCACCCATTAAAATCAATGATATCGAAAAACTAAAAATACCATCATTTTGTACTAATATTAAACTAATTTTAACCCAAATTCCAAAATTTTGAACTGATGCACAACATCAAAATAAAAAATGTATACGTTTGCGAGGGTTCACCTACCGTAAAGTTAGCAACACCACCCATTAAAATCAATGATATCGAAATACTAAAAATACCATCATTTTATACTAATATTAAACTAATTTTAACCCATTTTCAAAAATTTTGAACTGATGCACAACATCAAAATAAAAAATGTATACGTTTGCGGGCGTTCACCTACAGTAAAGTTAGCAACTCCACCCATTAAAATCAATGATATCGACAAACTAAAAATACCATCATTTTGTACTAATATTAAACTAATTTCAACCCATTTTCAAAAATTTTGAACTGATGCACAACATCAAAATAAAAAATGTATACGTTTGCGAGCGTTCACCTACCGTAAAGTTAGCAACACCACCCATTAAAATCAATGATATCGAAAAACTAAAAATACCACAATTTTGTACTAATATTAAACTAATTTTAACCCATTTTCAAAAATTTTGAACTGATGCACAACATTAAAATAAAAAATGTATACGTTTGCGGGGGTTCACCTACCGTAAAGTTAGCAACACCACCCATTAAAATCAATGATATCGAAATACTAAAAATACCATCATTTTGTACTAATATTAAACTAATTTTAACCCATTTTCAAAAATTTTGAACTGATGCACAACATCAAAATAAAAAATGTATTCGTTTGCGGGCTTTCACCTACCGTAAAGTTAGCAACACCACCCATTAAAATCAATGATATCGAAAAACTAAAAATACCATCATTTTGTACTAATTTTAAACTAATTTTAACCAAAATTCAAAAATTTTGAACTGATGCACAACATCAAAATAAAAAATTTATACTTTTGCGAGTGTTCACCTACCGTAAAGTTAGCAACACCACCCATTAAAATCAATGATATCGAAAAACTGAGAATACCATCATTTTGTACTAATTTTAAACCAATTTTAACCCCTTTTCAAAAATTTGGAACTGATGCACATCATCAAAATAAAAAATGTAGTTTGGAGATGCCAGAAATTATGCCAAAATAAAAAATGTGTTTGGGGATGCCAGAAATTAATATCATAATTAAGGATAATCATGATTTTATTTTAATAATAATTTCGGGAAAAATGTTTTTTCAATAAGTATTAATTAGTTTTTATTATAAATTTACAGTTTTAATAGAAGGTATTATTAAGTAGTAAAGTAGATAATTATTTATGGAGGGTGAAAAATATCGGGGAAGCGGGAACGATTTCATTTAATGTGATAATTTTTTCCCAGATCGAAATGTTGATGAACAGAATATTTTTTAAAGAGTTGAAGAATTTGGAAGATTGATTAGTGATAAATGTTTTAATTAGTTCAATTTGTAATTCTTTATGAATTTGTCTGTTGGAGATGAACCATTCAGCCTATAGAATTTTCCGTAAAAAATTTTCCGTTTTGACGCAGATGCATTACACTAAATTGGGCATGCGTATGTAACTGATGGTCTTATTATTGCCTTGAATATTGATATACCACAATCTATTTGTAATTTTGAAAATTTATTAGTTAAGGGGTATAATTTTGATATTTTTTGAGAATTTTAATTGGCAATATTTTGAATATGTGTTTTCCAAGTTAATCAATGGTCGAAATAGAGCCCTAATTATTTAATTGAAATATGATTTTCTATCTAGGGTATATTTATATTATTTAATTTGAGACATGGGGGATTAGTAGGTCTGCAAAGTGTGAAAATTTTTGTTTGTGTTTTAGATGAGTTTATTATTATTCTCCATTGTTGAGTCCATTTAATATATAAATTTAAAGAGTTTTGAAGAGTGTTTCGGGCAGTTTGTACATTTTTGTGATACGAAAGACGTGCAGTGTCATCAGCATGCAGCGCTATGGTGGTAAAAGGAAGGTGTGGAATATCTGACGGAAAAGGAAGGTGTGAAATCTGAATATCTGTGGATCTGTGGAATATTCAATTTTTGTTTTATTTTTTGAACTTCTACATGAGAAAAAATTTTATTTTTGAAGGGACTGAATAAAGTGGAGAAGAGATGAAAGATTCAACTTCCTTATTAAAAATTTGATCTATAATAGGGTTGGAGATAAAAGACTTTTGGACTAAGTGACTGGCAATTAAATTTTATTTTTGAAAATCAGTATAAGCAGATATAGTACCGTTGTTTAATATTGGTATAGGGGAATAAGATTTTGCTAATTTTTTAATTGTTGACCATTGTGATCTGCTATTAGGATGTATTTGTGCAATGTAATTTTGAAATTTGTCTAATTTATTATTGGTCTATACGTAATTTGAAAATGCGTGATAACTTTTTCTTTTAATGCCAGGGCGACGAGTTTGTTGCCAGAATCATCTTAGATCATGTTTAGATTTAATAAGATTTAAGATATTAATAGGGTATTAATCAAGTATGTATGTTCGGTTTAATGTGTGTACTAGAATATTTATATGCATATAGAATTAAGGTAAATTTTGTTTCGTCTAAAAATAAATAATACATTTAGTCAAAACTGTCATTTCATTTAATAATCAACCTATTATTTTATAATAAAAAGAATGTTCAAATTTAGATTGAATTTATACGTAAAGCAAATTAGTTTTAAATTATTTTCTTATTATGATTATAAATATTCTCAATTATTAAAGTTAAATCCGCAATGCCTAACTTTGACTTATGTGCGCTCTAGGCTCTCAAATGTTTAGTGCCCTTTTTTGACACAAGTTATTTATAATATTTTGAATGTAAAAAAATGAACTATATTTATAACAATGCAAAGATTGTATACGTATAAATAATTGATTATATGTTTGCATTTTTTATAACATCAACCATTTGAGGGTAAATAAGTTAAAAATATAAGATATTATAGACGAAATTCTATATTTGAATGTAATTTACATTTAATTACAAAAGAAATTGGATATTAAAGTCAAAAAATCATGTAGGTGTAGATATAAAATATGGTTTGTCTTACGGAATCTCGTTTTCTCACTATAGTCTCGGCAAATTTCTTAAATGTCTTCAGGCTCTAAGCGTCCCAAAATGTAATTTTCTATGTAGATAATGCATTCAATATGTCTTGTTTAAGACTCTATCTCAGATAATTTTTTACGTGCTTTAGAAGAGAGAAAGATCGTTCGCCATTTGCATTGGTCAGACATCATTAGAGTCTTAAAATAATCTCATTTGTAATAATCTCTTTACGGTAGGTGAACACTCCCAAAAGTATAGATTTTTTATTTTGATGTTGTGCAACAGTTCAAAAATTTTGAATTTGGGTTAAAAATAGTTTAAAATTAGTACAAAATGATGGTATTTTTAGTTTTTCGATATCATTGATTTTAATGGGTGGTGTTGCTAACTTTACGGTAGGTGAACACTAGAAAAAGTATAAATATTTTATTTTGATGTTGTGCATCAGTTCAAAATTTTTGAATTTGGGTTAAAATTAGTTTAATATTAGTACAAAATTGTGGTATTTTTAGTTTTTCGAAATCATCGATTTTCATGGGTGGTGTTGCTAACTTTACGGTAGGTGAACACTCGCAAAAGTATAAATTTTTTATTTTGATGTTGTGCATCAGTTCAAAATTTTTGAATTTTGGTTAAAATTAGTTTAAAATTAGTATAAAATGATGGTATTTTTAGTTTTTCGATATCATTGATTTTAATGGGTGGTGTTGCTAACTTTACGGTAGGTGAACGCCCGCAAACGAACACATTTTTTATTTTGATGTTGTGCATCAGTTCAAAATTTTTGAAAATGGGTTAAAATTAGTTTAATATTAGTACAAAATGATGGTATTTTTAGTTTTTCGATATCATTGATATTCATGGGTGGTGTTGCTAACTTTACGGTAGGTGAACGCCCGCAAACGAATACATTTTTTATTTTGATGTTGTGCATCAGTTCAAAATTTTTGAAAATGGGTTCAAATTAGTTTAATATTAGTACGAAATGATGGTATTTTTAGTTTTTCGATATCATTGATTTTAATGGGTGGTGTTGCTAACTTTACAGTAGGTGAACCCCCGCAAAGGTATACATTTTTTATTTTGATGTTGTGCATCAGTTAAAAATATTTGAAAATGGGTTAAAATTAGTTTAATATTAGTACAAAAAGATGGTATTTTTAGTTTTTCGATATCATTGATTTTAATGGGTGGTGTTGCTAACTTTACGGTAGGTGAACCCCCGCAAACGAATACATTTTTTTATTTTGATGTTATTCATCAGTTCAAAATTTTTGAAAATAGGTTAAAATTAGTTTCATATCAGTACAAAATGATGGTATTTTTGGTATTTCGATATCATCGATTTTCATGGGTGGTGTTGCTAACTTTACGGTAGATGAACCCCCGCAAAGGTATACATTTTTTATTTTGATGTTGTGCAACAGTTCAAAATTTTTGAATTTGGGTTAAAAATAGTTTAATATTAGTACACAATGATGGTATTTTTAGTTTTTCGATATCATTGATTTTAATGGGTGGTGTTGCTAACTTAACGGTAGGTGAACCCCCGCAAACGTATACATTTTTTATTTTGATGTTGTGCATCAGTTCAAAATTTTTGAAAATGGGTTAAAATTAGTTTAATATTAGTATAAAATGAAGGTATTTTTAGTATTTCGATATCATTGATTTTAATGGGTGGTGTTGCTAACTTTACGGTAGGTGAACGCCCGCAAACGTATACATTTTTTATTTTGATGTTGTGCATCAGTTCAAAATTTTTGAAAATAGGTTAAAATTAGTTTCATATCAGTACAAAATGATGGTATTTTTGGTATTTCGATATCATCGATTTTCATGGGTGGTGTTGCTAACTTTACGGTAGATGAACCCCCGCAAAGGTATACATTTTTTATTTTGATGTTGTGCAACAGTTCAAAATTTTTGAATTTGGGTTAAAAATAGTTTAATATTAGTACACAATGATGGTATTTTTAGTTTTTCGATATCAATGATTTTAATGGGTGGTGTTGCTAACTTTACTGTAGGTGAACGCAAACGTATACATTTTTTATTTTGATGTTGTGCATCAGTTCAAAATTGTTGAAAATGGGTTAAAATTAGTTTAATATTAGTACAAAATGATGGTATTTTTAGTTTTTCGATATCATTGATTTTAATGGGTGGTGTTGCTAACTTTACGGTAGGTGAACCCCCGCAAACGTATATATTTTTTATTTTGATGTTGTGCATCAGTTCAAAATTTTTGAAAATGAGTTAAAATTAGTTTAATATTAGTACAAAATGATGGTATTTTTAGTATTTCGATATCATTGATTTTAATGGGTGGTGTTGCTAACTTTACGGTAGGTGAACCCCCGCAAACGTTCACATTTTTTATTTTGATGTTATTCATCAGTTCAAAATTTTTGAAAATGGGTTAAAATTAGTTTCATATCAGTACAAAATGATGGTATTTTTAGTTTTTCGATATCATCGATTTTCATGGGTGGTGTTGCTAACTTTACGGTAGGTGAACCCCCGCAAAGGTATACATTTTTTATTTTGATGTTGTGCATCAGTTCAAAATTTTTGAAAATGGGTTGAAATTAGTTTAATATTAGTACAAAATGATGGTATTTTTAGTATTTCGATATCATTGATTTTAATGGGTGGTGTTGCTAACTTTACGGTAGGTGAACGCCCGCAAACGTATACATTTTTTACTTTGATGTTGTGCATCAGTTCAAAATTTTTGAAAATGGGTTAAAATTAGTTTCATATCAGTACAAAATGATGGTATTTTTAGTTTTTCGATATCATCGATTTTCATGGGTGGTGTTGCTAACTTTACGGTAGGTGAACCCCCGCAAAGGTATACATTTTTTATTTTGATGTTGTGCATCAGTTCAAAATTTTTGAATTTGGGTTAAAATTAGTTTAAAATTAGTACAAAATTGTGATATTTTTAGTTTTTCGATATCATCGATTTTCATCGTGTGGGTGTGCTAACTTAACGTTAAGTTAGCACACCCACTCTTATACCCTGTTTTTTTTAATGTTCTGCATCGGTACAAAATTTTTTAATTTGGGTTAAAATTAGTTTAAAATTAGTACAAAATTATGGAATACTCTTTTTTAATTTTCTGATAAGTGGGTGTGCTAACTATACGGACATGGGAAGGGGGCTTGGTGGTGTGTGGGCGGGAGCGGAGCAAGGACAGGGGTGGGAGTGGGTGGGCGGGACGGGGGCGATGCTGGTCCGGGGGGTTGGCGGGAGCGGAACTGGGCCGGGGACAGGGGAGTTGCAGGGCGGGATAGGGCGGAGCAGGGCGGGGACTTGACGGGGCGGGGCTGGAGGGTGGCGGGGGGCAGGATAGTTGGCAGTGGGGGTGGGAGCAGAGGGGAAAGGGGGTTGGCGGGACGGGGTATGCGGGGCTGCGTAGCAGAGCTGGGGCGGGGGCGAGGCGGTGGGAAGGGAAGGGGCGGGGCGGGGGAGGCGGGGAACGTAGCACAGCTGGGGCGGGGGCGAGGCGTTGGTAGGGGAGCTGGCGCGTCGGTGGCAAGGGGGCGGAGCGGGGGAGGCGGGCCTGCGTAGCCGAGCTGGGGTGGGGGCCTGGAGGCGGAAGGGGAGCTGGCGAGGCGGTGGGAAGGGGGCGGGGCGGAGGAGGCGTGGCTGCGTAGCAGAGGTGGGGCGGGGGCGAGGCGGCGGAAGGGGAGTTGGCGAGGCGGTGGAAACGGGGGCGGGGCGGGGGAGGCAGGGCGGCGTAGCACAGCTGGAGCGGGAGCGAGGCGGGTGGAAGGGAAGGGACGGGGTGGGGGAGGCGGGGCTGCGTAGGAGGCATGCCGCGGGGCGGTCGTGCTCCGGCGGCGCGGTTTCTTGCCCCCGCGCAGCGCCTTCCGGTCGCGCGCAGCAAGAACGCTGCGCCGCGGTGCGCAGCAACGGTCACTGCGCTCTGCGCTCCATCAGTCACGCTGCGCTTTTCTCGCCTTCGGAATCGCCCGTTTTTTCTGCGACGGTTTCATTACCCCTTTTCGCGTTCCGTAATAGCACAAGTACTGTGATAAAGAGGCCATGGGATATCATGAATTACTCCAACCTATAGTTTTAAAAATTAATTAGATATTCGAAATAGTATTATTTTAGAAAAGAAGGTAACTTTTTTTCATCACCATTATGTTTAGGCCAATTAATTATTAATAATAGATGACCTATCCTCAAGGTGAGCTATAATCACGGTTGTCAGTGCTCTGTGTGTACTATTCCTTGTGTCGTCTAATTTAGCACTCTCCGCAGCGAAAATAATTTAAATTTTGTGCATTTGAAATTATTTTATTGTAAATAACTTTATGTGCTATATATTATAAGTAGTTTAATTTAGTATTGTGATATTTAACGTAACTTTTTATATGATGCAATGCCTAATAGTTTGAGATTTACAAAGTGTTTACAAATACTTTCACAAAATTTTATAATATTAAGGTAACGGTGAGTAACATTGTCACAGCTTTGTTTCTTTTAAAGTTCTGCTTTGTTGCATCAATATTCACTATAATTTGTTTGAAAATTTAATCCTTCACAATATTATAATGTTTCTTCAAAATATTGAAGTCACAGCTTCCATAATTTCAAAGTTTTTATTATTTTTTTAAAAGCAATCAAAGTGGCAATGTTACCCTGCAGGGGCCAAACATTGTCACCTCTATTTATTTTCAAGTCTCGGTAGTCTTTAAATGTATGAGATTTGGGTAGGAAACAGAAACACACAAATATGCATCAGAACGAATTTTATGATTATTAGTCTCTGATTTTGACTGTTTAAATACACTAAACATAGATAAATACTGCTTTGAGAACATAGTCTAAAATGTTTTTTAACTGTTTTACATTATGATAAAATGCAATAGGGAAAAGTGCTTTGTCCTTTTTATATTGATCTGGGAAGCTCAGCAACAATATCAAATTTTGACATAACACACTCATCCATGTCATTTAAAGTGAACCTGCTACTTCCATACAGTTCAGTTGCTTTTTCCTACTTAATTTTCCACTATTTACATTTTCCATTGGTCGGTGCATTTTAACTTCATCTGAGGTTTGTTAACCTTAGATATTGAAAATTTTATTTGTCTACATGGCATTCTCTAAAAACAAGACAAAGTAAATTAATGATGTGATTCTCAAAGTTACACTGCAGAAATGGCGACAAAAAAAGTAATTTTGTATTACATGTAATTAATCAATGTTTACAATTTATCAGTCATATGCTTTATAAATGATACATAAAATCACAAATGTCAATTGTTTCAATGTAAGAATATCTTCTCAAATGATATAAATATGAGAAAAACAAGATGCCCATTATGACAATGTTACCCTGTAAGTGGTATATGCTAAAAAAACATTTTGTCTTGTTTATAATGAATAACTATTAATTCATGACATAGCATGCCTAGGATGTGACACATTTGCTTATCTATGCTGTTAATTTCAACTCAATTAACCCAAAATAATGAAGTTTTGATTACGAGATTTGGCTGTGTCGTAATACACCGTATATATTTACGAACATTTTAGGTCAGAACTTTAACCTAATGCAACAAACGATTGTATATAATGTTTCTAAGAGAGACAGCTAACTATGGAACCACAACCAGCAAATAAATTTACGATACAGACTACGCTACTTAAATGTTTCGAAGTTGTGGCAATGTTACCTGTCGTTACCTTAGAGATATTCATAATAATTTACTAAATTCTGTAGTTTGCAAATGATGATAAAAAACACCTTATACTGCTAGTATTTTCTTTGAGCTATATCAATCGCAATTTGTCGAAGGTGATGTCCCAAGCATATGATGTACACGAAGCTTGTATCCCGATATGAAACTTTGTTCTCTTGTAGATTTAAAAAAAATTATATGCGCAAATACAAGTCTGGCAAAGCAGTATTTTAAGCCAATTTCATAAGTTATCCAATAAGTTTCGTATGGCGTGTAATGAAGTACCACGTGAACTGAAATTCTTCTCAGGAGTAAATGCATGCGCAAACATTCCACAAAAGCGCTCTAGTTATTCTAATCACGACATACGCGTAAACTATGAAAAATATGCGGCATCATACCACTGATTTCGGATAAAATACCTACCGACTCCACGGAATACGCACCGAGTATCGACATAATTTCCATTACGCCAACGCGGCATATGCAATGGTCGGGCACTCCCTGCAGCGCGGCGTCGGCTATGAATTTTAATCCTCCGTGAGGATCGATTGCGTATTGTGGATGGTCCCGCGGGATCCCGCCCTCCCGAGGGCCTCGCCGCCGGGGAGGGGGAGGGTTTCTTGCGTGCGGAGTGCCGAGGGCGGCGGTGGCGGCGTTGACGGGGGCGGAGGCGGCAGCAGGCAGCGTCCAGGGCTAAGCCACGCTAATTATACGAGATCGGGCCGGGAGTTAGGCGCCTGTGGGGACGACAAGATGTGAACCCAAACTCCCACCCTCGCATTAATAATTGAATCGCTGCTCTAATTAGGGCCTAAGTGGCTGTGGCATATTAATGAAATGAGCCGTAATTATGTGTATGGGCCGCAGGCCGCGCGGCGGGCGTCGCGGGAGCTTCGTCGCCGTCGCCGCCGCCGCCGCCGCCGCCGCCGCCGCCGCCGCCGCCGCCGCCGCCGCCGCCGCCACCGCCACCACCACCACCGTCACCGCCAACGCAACCTCCTCTCGCCTGCGCCGCCGCCGGTGGCTCCCTCTGCGACAAACACGCACCGCCTCGGGTGCCGGCGCAGATCGGGAGTAGGGGCCGGGGTGCGTCGGGCAGCGACGCTGGCGTGGACCCTGGGAACCGCCTCGTCTCGCCGTCGGAGTCCCCCAGGGTTCGCCTGGCGGGCGGGTTGCCTGTCGGCGTTGCCTCCCCGCTCGCTGTCTTCGCCGCTCCCAGGCGGCCGTCGACGCTGCGAACTGATTGAGCCGAATGCGCCCCACGGACTGCGCTTGATGGCCGCGCCGGATACTCGACGCCCGGGGCGATCAGTGGGCGGCGGGGGGCGGCTGGGCGGGCGGCGGGGGGCGGCTGGGCGAGCGGCGACGGGTGGCAGGGTGGGTCGACGGTGGACGGTGGGCGGTTGGCGGCGGGCGGCGGGCGGCGGGCGGCGGGCGGCGGGCGGCGGGCGGCGGGCGGCGGGCGGCGGGGCGACGGGCGGCGGGCAGTGTGCGACGGTGGGCGGCGGTGGGCAGTGGGGAGCGGGCGGCGGGTGAACGGATGGGCCAGCCCATCCGACGGACGGGTCGAGAGGCCGAGAGCCGGCGGGCTGCCGGAGAATTCCCCGGGAGTTTTTGCGTCCTGTCAGGCGAATCCTTGTCGGAATGTAGTTTTTGTCTGCAGATGAATCGAGTAGGAACATAATCATGGTTAGGCAGACGTCAGGAAGCACGTCTTCATGGCTGACGTCCCCATTCGAAAAAATATCGTATGAATGGGCGGAAGAAGTTAACTGTAGGCGATCGAAAGCAGCGACTCGTTTTTCAGGTCGTTTATCGAATTAATAATTGGGACCTGTGGGTGTCATCACTATGTAATCCAATAGTGTGAACAAAGTAATAATGTCTGCTTCATTGTCCTGACATTGCTATCTGTATAATCTTAACCATCGTCAAAAGCTTTTAAATACCCACTCGAAAGTACATGAAATTTACTTACCATCTGCAGCTTGTTCTACATTGTTAATTATTCCCTGTAGAATATTCATGAACATGATAGGTGTATCCTTTTAATGTTGCGATTTTATCAGTGAATAAATGTTTTCGAAGCCACAGATAATCAAATTACACGTCTATTACCTTCAAAACTGTCTTAATTACATTTTTTGTGATCAATATTCATCAATATTTTGAAATTTCATTTATTTAAGAAAAAGAAACTACACAGATCTCAAAGTAAGTGCTGTCATAGAAATAATAATTTGTTAATAAATTTACCATTCAACCATGTGATGCACTCGACGCCAAACTAAGGCATAATGTCACTGCATCTTCACGGAATCCCTGAATGCACATTTTCACTAACATGAATTCGCTGAGTATTAGAACCTCCAAATTATGAAATTTCTTTTGAAAAAGAAAAGTACTTCTGTGTTACTATTTTCAGGTCAATCTCATTTGAGATATCGGTAAACTTTTTTTAAAATATTCCACATTTTAAGATTTCTGGCCTCTTTTTCTTTGTACTCCCACAATAAAGAAACATCATCCTTTAATTGATTGACGGTCACGCAACTGATAAACACCTATTCAGCTCTAAACTTAGGAATAATGTATTCGCGCCTTCAAAGAATCCATCAACGGCGATTTTTCCCACCGCGAATCGTCAAGTGGCGAACCCGGCAAGAACGTCGAAATTTCCGCGAAAAAAGCTGGCCGTGGCTGCCGCTTCCAGGGGCGGGCGCCTTGGGGGGGGGGGTGAGGACGTTCCGGGAAGTGGCGCGTGGGCGGGAGAGGACGCTTCACGGCGATTCGCGCGCGGGGCGCGAGTCGTGAGGCGCGAGCCGCCGGCCAGGGGGGCGGGGCGGCGAGGCGCGGCGCGGCGCGCGGCCGGGCATTGTATTGAAATTTCGCTGGGAGCTGGCACGTTGGCTGCGATGCGGGCGGGGGCAGGGGGGCGGGCGTCGAGACACAAGGCGGGTACTTTCCTCATTCCGGCCTCTAAGATTATATTCACAGTTCCTATGTAATAATAATGGCAATAATAAATAATATTAATATAATGTTATGTTTAATAATCTTAATCGTAATAATAAAAATAACGCAAGTAGATTGTTTATCTGATAAAATATATGTAAATTTTATATAATTTCTGTTCTGATAAAATAAAACAATGTATCAACAGTTTGTAATATGTATTGAATTTGAATTCCGATGTATTATGCAATGACCACCATTATTGACAAACTAATAATAATAATAATAATAATAATAATAATAATAATAATAATAATAATAATAATAATGTATTTGACATTACAGGGTCGGGTTTAATCGAACATTGGCCAGTTAGCGGTGTTCTCAGGTCTCATAGCATTGATATTAATAATGTTAATGGCACAATGCTATAGTTAGAAAGCTATATGGTCAGTCATTTCAGGGACCCACTTATGAGACTGGTCATTACATTTTATCAAAAGAATAAAAATAGACGAATTGTAGGTGTTGCAAGAAAGTTTGCGAAGAAAATTGCCTCAAACTTGCAGAATAACCCGGGCTCTGAATTGCTAGTATTAGTTGAATGAAATGTCAGACAAAATTTTTTTAACACAAATATGAATGGACAAAGCACTCGAAAGACATTATATGAAAGGAATAGACAAGATACAGATCAACAAATGCCAATCATATATGGGGTTTAAAAGAAAAAAGAGAATCGGAAGCACTGGTAATTGTTGCCCAACATCTGCGGAGGCGATGGTACTGGCGACGGCGGTGGCTGAGTTGGCGACGGAGACGTAGGCGAAGGCGGAGACGTAGGCGAAGGCGGAGACGTAGGCGAAGGCGGACACGTAGGCGAAGGCGGAGACGTAGGCGAAGGCGGAGACGTAGGCGAAGGCGGAGACGTAGGCGAAGGCGGAGACGTAGGCGAAGGCGGAGACGTAGGCGAAGGCGGAGACGTAGGCGAAGGCGGAGTCTGGAGGAGTCGCAGGATGCGGCGTGGTCGGAGAGCGTGGGCGGGTGGTGTGGGAGGCGGAGACGGATGCGGGAGGAGTCGTCCGCGAGATCCGGCCCGTCGCGTCGCCGTCGCGGCGTGACGCGTGTCTCATCGCGCATGCGCGTGGCTCGCGCGCTGTCCCGTTAGGGCGGGGGCGGCGGCGCGTGGGCGGCGGGGGGACGCTCGGGCCCCAGGCACGAAGTTGTCGCACGATGACTTGATGGGGTGGAGAACGTTGGAGGACATCGAAAGGGCCGATCGTGCTGACCAAATATTTCAACGAGTCGTCTATCGTCGTGATGTAGGAGTGGAGTGATCGCAATTGTGGATAACATGATCAACATGAAATAGTTATATCTTTCTTTGGATAACGTTTGAGAATTTTAAAGTAGACGATATTTGTGATAGTCTTATACGCATTAAGTATTAAATTAGTTAATTACTTTTTAACGATTGTTATTGGGCAGAAGTCTTGTTAGTAAACATTCATGCATCCTTACCTCAAATATTCTCAAGGTAAAAATTAAATTGTAGTGTTCAAAATTTCGAATACTTATAGTCCTTTCTCAAATGAAGGAGATTATTAATTTTCAATTCCATTTTCTATATTTATTGCAGGTACGTATACTTTCTTGTCTTTAAATAGTGTACTTCTCTCCTGTTCATTATCCGTTTCTATGTTTGTGCTGAGCCTACGGCATTTAATGCTGAAATCATGAAGGTTATAACGGGCTCAAACTCAAGAAAATAGAAAATGGCATTCCTATGTCTCATTGCGATGTCACAGACCACTACAATTACAGTTTGCTAAGATTGTTTATGAAAGTAATATTTCATTTTTTACAAGTAATTAGAATTTCGTAAACTTGTAAAACGAATATTTATTGTTCAGAAAAATATCTTCCATATTCCTCCCAACGGAACTCCTGCAGAAAATATGTGTGTCCGACCGTGTGACCATGAATAGTCCGGTTGTCTTCTCCATTCATTTCTGTATTTTCCTCAAGAAATTCCTGTCCGGTCGCTTTACGCATATCACAGTGACATAGATATACAGGGGGCTGTCAGACACTGGTACCTAATCGAGGCGGCAGACTTCCTGCAGAAGTTTCTACTAAGCGTCTCCTTTGATTACCATGTTTACGCCTGTCTATCCACCGGAACTTAAAAAAACTTTTTTGTCTGCTCGCTCTGTGCCAGCTTGTCTGATCAGTAAACAATTACTTGCAACTTCCCATCTTAATAGCTCTGTCAGTTGTTCACGCTCGTGGCTCTATCACTACCAATACTGTTTGAATATTTCTAAATATATTTGATTCTCACAAGAGTTTGATTTTGTATGATAAACACAAATATGTATTTTTATGAAAGAAAAAGTTTAAAAAGGAAATTAAAATACTATACAATACATGGTCGAGAGGTGTCAATACTTACGTCTATTATCCGAAGCAGTAGAAATCGAGGGTGATTGGAGTGACGAGAAATTATGAAACTGCCTAGTTGGTACGACTATAATTTTTCAACGACGCGTCACGACGACGTTCAAAAAATTCAAACCAGTTTAAATTAAATTAAGATTTTGAAGAAAGAATTGACTGGTAATCTAAATATATTTATGGGAGCAATAGGGAGTTAAAGATTGAACTATTCAATGAAAATGCACCTTAAAGTTTTTGTGATTTGTCTAAAACCTTTGTATCAAAAGACCAAAAACTTTGTATCATGTTGAAAGGTTTTTACGAAAGCATTATTATGAAACTTCAGTTTTTGATTCTTCCTGAATATTGCAATAGCAATTGGTAACTCAAGTAAATTTTTCTGTGCAGCTAAATAACTATCTAGTCTAGCACGTAACTCCTCTGCATCGCTAACATCTTTACGAATTTAGAACATTAGCAACTTTTGAAAGAGAATCAGAGACAGGTCTACGACTGCATGAAATGGCAAGGTTTTGTACACGGTCCATTGCCGTGTGTTCTTACGGCCACGCGTCCGCTAGTCAACGTAGCCGCCCAGCTCGAAGCGACCTACCGCATCGGCTCACGTGGGCGGTGGGGGTGGGTCCACGTGGGCGCGCGCCCACGCCACCACCGGAATCAATTGAATGGCTCAATAAAAGGAAATGTAAATTCGTGTGCGCGCGAGCTGTAATTAGACGGCGAAGTCGCCGCATGTTAATGAGGTGCGACCGTCGGGCGCGGTGATGTCGTCCTCGGCGATGCGATGGCGGCGGGGGCGGGGGGCGGGCTAGGGAGGGGCTCCGGGGTGTCGAAGGCGATGGGAAAAACACCTTGTAGTGAGAACGGTGACGACAGTTGGGGCAGAGAGGATGGGAGAAAGATAGGCGGTGAATGCAGGAGTAGATGGCAAAACAGTGGCGGCGGAAAGAAAAGTTACGCGGGGGAGTCAGGGAAGGCAGAGGGGGCGGGACGAGACGAAATGCGGCGGGAAAGTCGAGAAGTTAGGGAAAATGAATCGGGGCGAGTCTGTTTAATATAGCGATATTTTTTTCTGAGTGGTACTTAAAAAAGAGAGCGTGGAAGGATAGTAATGAACAAGTGATCTGCAGCAGCAGAAATGCTCTTGTACAAAACCACACGAAATAGATTAAAAAAAGTACACACTTCTTAAGAACAAAGAATAAAAAGTAAAAACGCCAAAGAAGACTGAAATATTTTAACAAGTACAGACTCTACTTTCACCTGTCTCATCTGCAATAACGTAAAACGAATACGTATATAATAGAACTGTTATTTACTTACCAAAAATATCAAAAGAGCTGGAGTTCCATACCGCAATATGTGAATAACACAGGCACCCAAAAAATATGTTGGCACACCCAAAGTCTTGGCACGCGTTTCTCCACGTGTGTCGACGCAATGAATCCGAAACTGAAGCAAGAATTGCGCCACCACCCTCCAAATGTTTTTTTAAATCGCGAAAAAACACCATGAAAGTTTATTATTTGTTATCGGGTGTTGTTGCAAGGCCCAAAGACTTGACATAGTTTCTCTATGTATGTCGACGCAATGAGTCCGAAACTGAAGCAAGAATTGCGCCACCACCCTCCAGTTTTTAAATCGAAAAGAAACTACTGAAAGTTACAATCTACAATTTACAAATTTAACCCTTGAAAACAAAACATACAATGTCACGATGGGCTTGTGCAATTTTTAAAAACAATTGGAGGGTGATGGCGCAATTCTGGCTTCAGATTCGGATTCATTGCGTCGAAATTCGTGGAGAAACATGTGTCAAATCTTTGGATATAGAAACTGATAACTAGGGAACGGATTTTCATGTAATTACATGTTTTAACAGGAACTAGATACCCGTATTCAATTATATTTTCTAGAGTTTACAAGACATTGTGAATTAATTAGAACAATGTATATTTAACATATTTTTACTTATTTCACCTATTACGACACATTTCTTACATATTTCGCTATATTTTATTACATTTGTACGTTGAAACGGAACATTTCTGATGCGTGTTTGCAATATTTGTTACGGAATCATTTTTCTTACAAATCAAATGTAATGCTGCTGCGCTTCTATTTCCACCATACCTCCGTCATGAATTGTCAAACTTACCTCCCCCGCTTGTTACGTATTTGCGAGTCAAGGATGTGCGAATTTTTATGAAGCAAAGTAATTTCAATTACGTGCTTGCTCATGTTTCAAACAGCAAATTCGTTAATCGATCAAAAACTAACAGATATTTCTTACAGAAAATTGTCTTACCACTTTGTTCAATTTGGAGGGTGGGATATATATCCTTTAACCCCCTCGCCTGTGAACCATCACTCGATACCCGGTACTACAATTCACTTGTTCACCGGCTCCTCGTAAACATTATAATACACACTATGAACGTATTTTATAATTCTATTAAAAAATTCTTATATGTGGTGAAGTCTAGTGTACAATTACTTCAGTAGAGATAGAACCTACTTTCAGCCACTCCAAATTCTTGTTAAGAACTGTTCGTAGAGAAAAATTTTAAACACAATAATGAATTTTTAATTTACGTATTTTCTATTTTTCCTAACATGTTTTGAAAAAAATAAGTACATATATGTATATATTTTGCATTTTTTATTACAATAAATTCCATTCCCCACGGATAACGTTTTTCGTGTGTGCCTGCGTAATCAATATTTAATGGTGGTGGGCTCTTCTTTGGACCATTGCTGTCACACGGCGTAGCTATATCCTAAACAGTGATGCACTGAGAATAGGAATTCAGCCGGTAAGCACAGTATGAGAATAGGCAGAATAACATAACCAAATATTTGCATTTTTAGTGAAAATCGAATGTTTCATTGTTTTTGGATTTCTCCCGAGTTCCTGAGTGTGAAACTAAATAATTGCTTCCTCTCACATGGTCATGGGCAGTTTAATTTTCTCTCAATTTCTGTATGCAAACGAAACTATTTATAGTTTCTAACTATTAATAGTTATTTAAATAAACAATCACTTATTTAACATTTAGAGTTGAAGTGTATTGAAATTATTAAGAATCAAAAGCAATTTTAATGTGCATTTTTCGAGAGCGTAAAACGCAAGATCTCAGAGACTGCATATGCAGTCGTACTTTCCCGGATCCATGCAATTTAGAGTTACTAATAGCGACGGTAAATGCGTCAAATATACTTTAAAAGACTCTAAGGGTTAATAATCAACTTTATTTTTAGGCCAAATTGCGGATAACATAAAACTTTAAAGCAGTGGTCTTGGTAACGCATTGTAACGCAGTTATATTATGGTTCTACATCAGGTCCTTTCACACTCATTCAGTTGCTGGTCGTGGAGTCGCCACCAATTCGGTCGCCGCCCAAGGCCGTGCCAAGGCGACGGCAGCGGGGCGTCAGAGCGGCCTGGGGCTGTCAAAGGGGACACGTAGCGCCAGACCGAGGTGTGAGGGCGCACGCCCGTCGGAATGCAGGAAGCTCCTGGGCGGCCAACCCGCCAGCGACACCCACGCCGCGTTGCACCAGAGATTTTTTTTTCACAGACTGCTTAAGCGAAATATACAATACCAACACGTGTGAAATTGGAGGAAAAAAAGGGTTATGATTTACAAAGTTTTAGAAATTAATGAAGTGAATTTTAGAAAAGGAAAATGCCAACTTGATACAGGCAATTTAACGCGCTTCGTTTCTCATTTTCAAGGAGATGAGCAGTCTACAATGTTTAATTAATGCAATTAACTTAAGACCAGTAACAGTGGGTAAGGCAACATTTTAATCTAACAGCAATGTATAGTAAAAATCAATGAAAATTGCAATATGTTATTAAAATTTGAACTAATTACATTAAAAATAAAAGCCTTAAACATCCTGGTTTAATTAAGATTATTTTACCTTTCACAAGGATTGATTATGTTAAAAGCCCGGGCAACTCCGGACATTTTCCATCAACAGACGTCACTGAGTGCCTCTGACCGGGAGGTTCTAGTGTTCGAGTCCCGACGGTGGCATGATTTTCGACACTAGCTACATACCTAGATTGAACTCAAGCGTTGTCTGGAGGCGAATTCCAGAGTTCGGCCGCTCTGATTGGTAGTTTTTCCTGGTTTCTCCGATCAATATAAGGCGAATGGCGGAGCAGTACCCTAACACACAGACCATGGACCACACGCGATCTTTCCTACCTCTTCCTTGTCCTATCCTTACCCTTTTCGCACACGCACGTTAATTCACTACAGCACCACACAAGCCGGAAGACCATTCAAGAGCTTGGAACGTGTCCCGGCTGAAACAGTGCTCCCCGCTGGTGGGAAATAATGATTTGGAAAATCCTGCATGCCGACGTGTAGGTTGATGCAGGATCTTGCCATCCAGCGTGGGAAGTTCATCACCACATTCCGCGATATAAACATGTACTACACTTAGGGGAATAAGGAGTTGGCAGTCCACTCGCCTGGAATTCTCATTCAATCAATCAACCGGATGTTTTCAGTGGTGGATTCAATGAATCAACCAGCGTGGGAAGTGCATCACCACATTCCGTAATATAAACATGTACTACACTTAGGGGACTATGAAGTTGGCAGTCCACTCGCCCGGAATCTCCATTCGATCAATCAACCGGATGTTTTGCTAGTAACTAAATATTATTAACACAACATGTAATCATTAACATGTAATTACATTATCATGTAACATGTAACACATTACATGAACATGTAATCAATCTATGCTATAATAAATTATAGTTGAATGTCAAAAATAAAAAGTGGAACTAATGTGTAATAATAAATTACAGACATTCATTGGAGAAGGAGGAAAATGAGTTTAGTAAGGAAATAGCGGGGCACCGCTCTCCGCAGCGAGTGCCGCGCCGCCTCGTCCGTCGCGGGCGAAGGCGAGGGCGAGGGCGCGCGCGGGCGCGGGCGTGCGTGGGCGGGCGATGGCGCCGGCCCAGCGGCGAGCGCGGCCAAGTGCGGGGCGTCGCTGGCAGCGCGGGTCCTCTCCTAACGGGGAGGTCGCTGGTCCGCACCCCCGCCGGAAATTCCTCGCGCGATCCAGAGGTGAACCGTTACGCCCAAGTGCAGCCGCGCCTGCCCAGGAATGCCGCGCGCCGGCGGGGGGGGGAGGATGTGTGGAAATATCTGATAGGCTGTGTTATCGGGATCGGTGTGGCCGAATTTTTTGGTGTGTGGATTTTGAATTTCGCCGGGGAAAATGCGGTGGGGTAGAAAATGAGGATTACGTTGCCTCTGTCCACGTTTTATATCTTTGACCCCGGTGAATGAGCTGATAAGTCAAAAAATCTTAATTTTACAGCAGAGCAAAAAGCAACTTTAAACTAATGCTGTAAATCAGGGATTAATGATATTCAGACAAAACCTACACACTAATAGTTTCGTTTTAATATCACCTTCGTTTGAATATCATTAATCACATTTCCCTACACACATGTTGGGAAACTTATCACACAGTGTTTTTTGTGTCTATGAAATCTCTTTGACCGCGTCTGAACATGACCTGTTGAATACCTGCCCATTAAGAGTTGCCGAACAATCAAGGGCAAATGACACATACGTAAGTTCGTTGTATGAAATATCCCGCCATATGATCATTGGCATAAAATTATCTTCGACTCTCGTACAAAAACTGGAAATTGTGTATGTGGCTAGATGGATAAATAGATGGGTAGATGGATAGGTAGATAGATGGATAGACAGATGGATAAATGGGTCGGTAGGTAGAAAGATAGATGGGTTGAAGGGTAGGTAGACAGATAGATGGACGGACGGAACGGCAGACGGTGAACACTCGTGTTTTAATTTAGTGAAGTAACTCCGGGGGTTGGTGCGAGTGAAAATGAAAAGTTTATCTGAGGGGTGGTCATAAATGTTATCCGTGGTTGAAAGACGGGGAGTAGAAAAAGCTCAATGTTGGAAAAGGGATTTTGTAATAACCCAAGAATTACTTAAGAAAATCAAAAGTATTCCTTACAGAGGTCGTTGAATTCATTCAGTTTCGTTGTGCGAAAATACCCTAATGACCAACGGAACGTTGTCAATCGATAAGGACGATTTTCGTTAGAAATTTTGAGGAGTTAGGACGGTAGAACGATGTTGAGGTAGGACGGTGTTCACTCTACATACTTTGAAAGACAATGTCAAATTCTTAAACGGTTGACAAACCTTTTATGGGTTGTTAAGAGTTCTCTTCGTGATGCGCACATCTAGACAGCATTAAATTGTAGCACACATTAAAGGGCTTAAAATGCTCTCTGGAAAATTTCTTGAGTCAACTAGTCTCATTAATTATTGACATGTTTTATAACTTTATTGGCTGTATTATTGCGATGGGCGATGATGAGGAATTTGGTCAGATTTCACCTTTAGAAAATGCTTTAGATTTAATGGAGATAAGAGCTGCTGATGCTGATGAAGTGTTGTATTGGTAATTTCTTTTAAAAAGCAGT
This sequence comes from Teleogryllus occipitalis, assembly GCA_011170035.1. Taxonomy (NCBI): domain Eukaryota; kingdom Metazoa; phylum Arthropoda; class Insecta; order Orthoptera; family Gryllidae; genus Teleogryllus; species Teleogryllus occipitalis. The sequence continues at coordinate 125,432 of BLKR01014946.1, read as the reverse complement.
TCCTCCTTTAAAAGAATTATATCAATGTCAAATCACTCTTGTGAAGACTGTTTTTGTAATAATATTTTTTTCCATGTAATACTAGTGTATTTTATTTGTTATTCCTGAGTAGTGAGCATGCTACGATTTGAAAAAACATTTTGTGTGATTAGCTTCAGCAGCATTTTTTCTACTGCAAGCTACTGGTTTGTCCTATTTTCACGACATATTGATACCTTGTTCTCCATTTATATACTGGTGCCAGTAGATAGCATCGAAACTTTGACTAAAGGCCTTAGACAGCTACAGAACATCACATGTCCTATCGCCCATAGTTGAAAGATGGCAGCTCATCCAGGCATGTGTCCCTGCGATCGCATCGCGAACCCCGCTGAGATTCGGAGCCCGGCGGGGGGATTGGCGCAGCGCTGGGGACCTCGAACGCGAGGGGGGGGGGTGGGGGGGGTAGACGTAGCGCGGCGCGGCGCGTACGGCGTCTCTCGCCCGCGTCAACGTAATCAGGATTACGACGGCGGCAGGCGGTCGCCGCCACTGCGCCTCTGCTTCTGCCTCTGCCGTATCGAGCGGCTGTCGCCTCGGAATCGACGCAAGCCGCTTAGTACTCGCTTGATAGAGAAGGGCGTCCAACGGGGCAGCTTTGCCGGGGCTGGGCCGGTTGTGGCGTGCTCTTCTTCTCTTCAGTCTCCGTCTTCGTTGATGTTCTTTCATGGACATCGTCTTTATGTTTGTGTTGTTAAGAGTTTTCAACTAGCCCTGGTCATTTTCTCTTCTTCTCGGCTGTTCATTCCCTTTCTCTCCTTCTTCTTTGTGATACTCCTCCTCTATGATCTTTTCTCCCTTCCTCCCCTTTTTTCTCTTCCCATTACTTCCCGCTTATCCTTTTTCTTCTTCGTGTCCTTTATCCTATTATTGCTCCTCAGCATCTTCTATCTCTTTGTCCTCTACTTTTACTATCTTTCCTTCCCTTTCTGTCTTCCTTCTCTTTTCAACGTTCCTTCTATTTTTGACGACAATATTGTGAGTTAATTCTGTTATGATTAGTAATCTCATTAGGCGCGAACTCCAACAATTCATAAGCTTGTTCTCTCACCTTCTCAATAGAAATGATTTTTTTCTGCGTAGTTGTGCCAGTAGTTGCTATGTTCATAAATTTCTTTGCATTGCAACCAAGATTTTTACGAGACTCCGTTTAAGATGATCAATTACAAACCTACAAGGAAACGTGTTCATTTAAAAACGGAAAAAGAACATGTATGGAAATATCTCAGATAAGATATGGCGGACAGCAAAAAATTTTAAATTGGAACCAACAATTTCCCCGCGAACAAAATAATTGGGTAGAGAAAAAAAGCAAAACAAGATGGCGTAGATTATAGTACAAGAATCAGATATCGTGAAATGCGCGCTCAGACACTTCCAAGGAATTTCAAACCGCAGCCGCCGGGGGCGTTTCAAGTGGAAGAGAGTCGTAAAATACTCTTCTGGCCGCACCTACCTCCTGTTTCGTTATACAGTAAATGCACCAACTAACCATACCTTAAGACTGTTACTCGTAGAAAAGCGCATGCTTTACATGGCTACATACTTTTAGTCTGGTTCATGAGACAAAAATACCCAATACCCAATACCCAATAGCCAACCCGATGGCCGAGATCGTTAAGGCAGTTGTGCAGAAGCGATCTTGGACCAGAGGATCGCTGGTTCGAATTCCGCCCCGCGCGTAGATGTTTGTGTGTTGTCCTTACGTGTTCACCCCCACAGTTCCCCCTACGGTTTGAAAATCACAGTGGCCGCTATATGCCCAAGATGTTGAAAAGCAACCTAAAAACAAAACAAGAAAAAGTCAAGTATAAAGAACATATTAAATAAATGAACTGTAACAATTTCGCATGACGTTTTACTAAGAATAGATTTTGAAAACAGAATTTATAATGAACTTTTTTGCTTCATAATTCCGCATTATACGCTGGATGACTCCATAACAGCTCATTTACGTCGGACGCCACCGCAAGTGAATCAAAGTATAGATTATTTAATTTCTCACCAACTGGGTAAGTCCCAATGCGTAAAGTAATATGCTGAAGTGTTAGCTAATTAGCTTTAAGTAGTGAAGCCAAAGTGAACAGTGTCAAATTTGACAGTGACAAAGTCAACAGTGCTACATTTTCTTATTCGTGTGTAAATAACGTCTGTATAAGGCTGTTCCCAAATTGGGTGCTCGAGAACTCTACCACTGTATAGCCTACCGGGGAACCGGAGGCCCTTGCCCTCTACGAGATTGTAACGAGCTATATTATTATTGTTATTATTATTATTATTATTAATTTTATTATTATTATTCTAGTGTACCCAAACCATCATGTTCTTCATTTTTTGACCATTAAATGTTCTCTAAATATTTCGTCTGAAGTAGATTTGCCAAAGAGATCTTGCAAATTTCAGGATAAAGGCAAAAGTAAAGTAATTTAAATTACACACCATACAGAATGTCCCCGGAGGAAACGTTTATTTTATGGGCTGTCACAGTACCGAACATTTTAAGAACAAAGTGTATGTAAGCATGTGCCATATTTCGAAGGACTTCCGAGATAGAGCTATTGTACTGTTCAGTATTGTGTATGGCTTATTCTGAATGGATCAGAGAACATACCGTCCATTTTGTCTGAGTGCATCTTGACATTTCCGAGTGACAGTATCAACAGTGACAAAAATTCTAGATGCATGCTGTTCTCCCGTGGAGTAGGTCTTCGAGGCGTCCTGGGTGATACGGGTACAACCCGTCTTCATGTAATGTTCAAGCATGTGGTAGAGAAACAGTAAGACGTCTAGAAAGTCAACAAGTGTTCTACTATTTCAATAATGTTTTTTTCTGTTCCTACAAGTGTTGAAGAGCTCTCTAAAAGACGAGGCACAGTACGTTGAAAGAGGAGGGTATTCACAAAATATCCATAACACTGTGGATTGACAGTTGTACGGCACATCAACTGCTATAGTCAATAGTTTCAAAACTGTATTGAAAGTTTCGTCCCGGGAGGTGCCGGTGATTCTCTTTTAGACAATGAGATTCCGCGTCAACTGCACGTCGGATTGATGGGGATCATAGCTTCAGTTGGGAAAAGCTCTAAGCTCTCGACCGCGCGATTAAAAAAAATTGGAGGGTAGTGGTGAAATTCTGCCTTCAGATTCGGATTCAGCGCACCTAAATACATGGAGAAACGTGTATCAAGTTTTTGGATCTGACTTTTTTTGTTTCTTTTTGTTCTTTTGTTCTTTTTAATTTTTATATATTTATGAAAATATGTTATTTTCGCACGTGCTTTTACGGAACTAATTTTTTTCTATAACCGTCTCATTGATTATTGTTACGCTCTTTTCTCGATGAGCACCTGTTCCCTTTTTCTATTTCTTTGCAAGAAACTTCTCCGATTTTGTAACTTTAGCAGGAGACCACAGAACTTTTGTATAAATTCAGATTTGGAATCTTTAGATATTGAATTCTATTTCTTCGATCAATGTATTTTTTTTCAAAATGTAAAATTAGTTTAAACTATTTCCAGAGATTCTATCTCCTATTCTGTTCTCTTATTTCTTTAATACAGAATAATCGGAGTTCTGGTACTTAACGATCCTCCCTTCAAATTTCTTTTGTTCCTTTTTCCTTCCTGTTCTATTTTTCCTTCTTCCCTTCTTCTATTTTTCTTCCTTCTGCCTCATATCTTTTTCTTCAATTTTTTTCTCTTTCCTCCTTTCTATTTTCTTTTTCGTCTCCTTTTCCTCTTTCTTGATCTGCTTCTCCTTTCCCGTCTTTTCTTATTTTCTGCTTCTTTTACCTTCTCTTATCACTTCTTTTTTCCTCCTCCTCCGTTTACGTGGCAACGTCCTCCAACCGCTTGGTTGCCCCTCCGCCGCGCCGCGCCGCGCCGCGCCGCGCCGGTCCGCGGATCAGACCCCGGGACGCCGCGCATTCCGGGAGCCTATCGGGCGCAGCCATCGGCGCGCTTCATCAGACGCCCAGACGTCGCCCCACGACAGCCCCAGATCCCTCCCTCGCCCGCTGCCGCGCCGTTGCTCCTGGGCATCGGCCTCCCATTCCACGCGGAATTTGTCATGGAGAGTGGAAGTTCGCGGTAAGGTTTCTGGGCATTCTCCAATTTCATTCCACTTAGTATCATTCACATCATTGGTAACAACACGAATGATTTGGAAATTGTCGATAAATCCCCGATTCGCGAAGCGATGAGGAGATTTATCTGACAATTTGCAAAGCACGAGTGGTATTTAATGGGACTATTCCACCAATGGGATTACGTCTAACAGAGTTCCGAAATGCGCCAAATATCGAAAATAACTGAAAGTACGTTATATATAAAAAAGGTATTGTGAACGTTATATGCGGTTTGATGAACGTCAACACAGTGATCGATGCTTGATGCACAGTGACCGCCTCCTAAGATAGCTTATTATTGGCCTGTAGGGAGGAGCGGTGAAAAATACCTGATAAAGAAGTAATAACTTTTGTGAGATACACCACACTGATTGGTGCATTTAATATGTATAGTTAAACACTATTGGTTTGAATTTCACGAGTGGAATAGTCATTGTAATTTTCTACTTATTCTTTATAAGCTAATGGGCGCTCGCGCGATTTAGCATCACATGCGCAATCACGGGGCGGTATTTTTGCCGCCGCCGAACATCCTTCCCTTTTCCAAGTATTACAGTCTCTCTTGATCGTCAGTCATGGGATGTGCATTAAACAACATCAACTGGGAATAGTATGTAAAGTAGCAAAATATATTATAATTCAACGGGAATATTAAGTATTAGGAATCTAGATTACTAAAATCCACTGAAACCATATATAACTTACCTAATGAATTCATTCCATGAGTTTTATTCAACAAAAATTCATTTAATTTACAAAATAATTAGCGTAAGAGGATTATTATGACATATTTATTACAAAAATATATGAAAATAATCTTACATATTGTGACATACCAATATGTGAGACATAATATGGTACAATATTTATTATAAACAGCATAAATTATAGGGAAAAATATAGGTGAATATGCCAACATAGCAACGGTAAGCGAACCGTCGTCAAGGTCAACAATCTTCATGCAGTGACAATCGCGGAGACAGCTAATTCATTTTGTAAGGAATTCAGGGATTGGCCGAAAAAGCAGTGACAGTTGTGAAGACGGCTAGTTCATTTTGTAAGAAATTTAGGGATTGGCTAGGCACGGAAGTACATCAAGTGTTGTCTGTAAATAAACAATCGAAAAGATGGACCGAGTTTTGCAGGGTTGAAAGAATATGATACGCATTCATTCTGACTGATGCCGTGGTGTTGAACGGATCGTGCACAATTAATGTTAGGAGTTTTTTGGGACTTGTAAGCATCTACTGGGGAGTAGATATTGGTAGAACTTTGAATTTGAATGCTAGGTGTGGACATTAAAACTTAAAATATTTCAAGTGAACGAGTTAGAAGGACATTGAGGGCTTAGGCGAATTTATCAGTAACTGGACTGGAATGCTAACAGCAGATAATTTGTTGATCGTTGAGTATTCAGCATACGCGTGGGATGAACTTGGAATTCGTAAATTGGCGAACGACTTAGACTTTATTAACTTTGGGAACAGTGATAAACGGTGATTGAAGAGTGCTTCTGCAAGAAAAGAAGAGAGAAGATGGTATCTGGACCCGAGGACAGCGACGTCGGAGAAGAATGAAGATGGTCCAAGAGCGCGCGAAGACGAATACTACATTATAAGGTTGGAACAGGTCATGGCCAAGGTTTTTTTTTCATATTGTGTAGAATTATCAAGTACCAAAATTGTTTAATAAATTTACATGTTTTGTGAAATGAATACATGATTCTCATTGAGCCAATTCTAGTAACGAAGTAGCAAGATAGAAATATATTTGCTTTTCAGATTCCTCGACCACTCTGTATAGATGGCAGATCGGATAATCATCTATTAGCATACAATAGTGATTATTTCTATGAAACCCATCGACCCAGGTAGCCGGAAACTAATTTATTTATAATTAGAGTTGAAGGTTGACTTGTATGATAGTATTAGCGTAATCTTTTCCTGGCGCCCATTTATACAAATTCGAAGCGGATTGCGTTGGAATAATATCAAATAATATTAGAAAGCCGAAGATAGTCAGAATTAAAATAAATAAAGCGTTAATATATTCAGTTTATTTCAATATTCATCACACCTGTGAAAAGGAAATTGCAACAGTCGCGATCGCGTGGCGGTGTTTAAGCTGCATAGAAGGGAGATTGATGACGTTAATCACTTAGCGCGAATTTGGCGCAAATGGCAGAGGATATGGGAGAAGACGTTACCGCTATTTTGTGTCTCTATAAATTACTAGAGAATACCTGGCTTCCCGCCGTGCAGAATACAATCAATGCGCAGCATCGTTTTATTTTCAAAGGCAGCATTTATACTCGATCACTCAAAGATCATAATGATGATGATGATGATATTGATGTTAATGATGATGTTAATGATGATGTTAATGATGATGTTAATGATTATGTTAATGATTATGTTAATGATGATGTTAATGATGATGTTAATGATGATGTTAATGATGATGTTAATGATGATGATAATGATGATGATAATTATAATGATGATGATGATGATAATGATGATGATGATAATGATGCTCCTTGTGCATGCCCATTCCCATCAATTCACTCAAAAGTTATTAATAGGTTATCACTCAAATAGTAATTAATATTCGTTTTCTGTGTTCGATTTAAGTCTTCGGCGAAGGCACTTTCAGAGATCAGTTTTATTTTTCAATGGGTGCAATTTTTACGCGCTCTTAATATAGTTGCAGTTTGTTGTCGAACGACACTCCACGAATATGAAAAGAATCTGAATTCCCTTGGAACTCACAACTAGAACCATAAAGCACGTAATATGAAGCATTCATAAAATGTTTATTTCTTTCTTCACAATACTGTATCCCACGATTCCCATCTTACTCCTAATTTTACTTTGTTTTTTAACAATCAAGCCATTTTTTTTCGGTCCTCAGTAGTTTCTTACTTTTTCACAATTTATTATTGCTGATTTTAAGTTTCAGAGCAGAAACAGCTCATTGGTCTAAGAAAAAATTATAATACATAGGTCGACAGACTTGCCCAACGTGATTTGTAAGTTGTGAAAATCACGTAGGATTTTCTTATCAATTTTGAACTACTATGAACAAAATACACATTTAACGTTCCGAAATATTATAATTTGCTTTTACACATTATACCCAATATCGCAGCTTTAAATTTGACCCAATTTCGTCTTCCTCCATGAACTATTAATGTCTATGTCTCTCCTTTGGTTGCCCACTGCACTCTTGGCTGGTGAAATAAATATGTTAAGCCCCGTTCCAGATCCATAAGCTCCACGCTATCTTGTTTCCTTCCACCGAGTTCCGAGTTATAATTTAAGCCTGACGTTTTTCAACTACTTTCTTTAAAAATCCATTCCCATGTATTAACTGTTTGTTTACTTATATACTCCTTCAGTTACTCTTTTCACTTATTCAACATCGCAGCCACAAATTATTCCAACGACAAACTACGCTACCAACTGACGTCCGACACAAACCATGGCCGAGCCCGTTCTCTTTTCGAATCATATCACCCGCCATTCAACTCTCTCTTCCTGTCCGAAAAGTTCGCAAGTTTCATCTCTCATTGCTAACTTCAGCCTACTATGTTCATTTGTCGTGAATAATCGTGTCGTGATCGTTTATTCCCATTCAGTACATTTATTATATTTTTGTTTCCTTAATAATCTGTCTTTTTCTATTTATTATTGTATATTCCTAATCATGGAAATTATTCACGTGGCACATTAAAAACTTATACACTTTTGCTTATATAATGACGCGATCACTTCGTATTTGGCATCTTTCATTTATATCTTGTTCCTCGCGTCCATATCAAACTTCGTTTTTTTTTTTTTCACGTAATGAAGTTCTAAAATGTCTCATTTCCACTGTATTTCTTTTAACTTTTTGTGATGGTCTCAACATAGACCAGAATAAACCTTTACATTAACTACAGCACAGGCAAAGTCTTTTGCAGTTTTGTCTTATATGATCTACAGTATCAGACTCCTTATTTCTTATAATTTGTAAGGAAATATCCAGAGAATTATATGTTTTAGTTTTTTATCATAAAACACTTTTTGGGTGGTAAATAACTGCAAGAGAGCATTAATGTTAGCATGTTTCTGCTTACAGGTTTGCGTGAATAATTGTTTGCTCACAGCATTTGAAGTTATTAACTTGCTCACGGTTGCATTTGAAAAAAACAAAACCATAAGGAATTGGGTAGGTAACGACAACTGAGCAAGCACGTAGTGGGCAAACGCACCAGCAATTTTTCATTTAATCGAAAGAAAAGAGAACTACACTTTCGTATCCGATAGATTGACGATACTCATATTTCTAACAGTGAATGACTGAAAAAATGGTATCGTGTTTCATGCTGTTTTTTAGCACTTTTTCACCTCTGCGACTACCGAGGAAGACGACATAGAAAAAGGCGAGAATAAGAACAATTCATAAAACAAATCTCAGATCTACATCTCTGACGTTTAAATGTTTCTTTGTTATTATATTATTTTTATTAATGTAAATTTTTTCGTATTCTTCCTTTTCATTATAAAATTATTCCTAGATACTTTAATTTCTGATGCAACTTGACTGACTTTGCGGATTTGATGGTATAACATTTGTACTCGAGTTTGCGGGTTCAAACCCGATTGAAGCCATGGATTTTTAAGGGCGAAAAAATACTTGGTACGCCTTCCTTCGGAGGGGATCTAAAGCCGGCTGTCCCATGTAGTAGATTTACTGCATGTAAAAGATCCTCAAGCCTAAATGAAGCCTCTGAGCAAAATTGAGATCCGCCTGTTTCGTCGCCCAAGATAATACCTCCTTTCTCCGCTAGGTGGTGAAAGGAGCGTAGTGAAATTTGCGTGGTCAAACGGAAGAGCGGGCTTGATAGTCCGAGTCTCGCCACGTAAAATAAGGCATTAACTGACTAAACTTGCATAATGTATGATTGAATAAATTTTCTCATGAATGTTGTCCTATGAATGAATTGTAACGAAAAAGTATATATGTGATCAGTTCTGCTTTACATCCAATTTCAACTTTACTCTTGTGTTACCATGAATTAAAATGCGTTTCGTATTACGAGAAGATATATTCCAGTAACCTCTAGTATATCATGATAATTTAATTTTCCACTAAATTGAAATGGGATGGTGCTCGTGTTCTGTAATTATTATCAATCACTATTTCCTCTCCAGATGAAATTTGCAAGAAAGATCAACCGTATAATCTGCATCATAAAATACACTTTAGAAGTATTAAGCAGGAGAGTTTTTATTACATTTCTACTTCATAAGCATTTAAGTTGTTACTTCAATTATCAATATCCGCCTGTATTCATCAAACCGAGCATTTTAAATTTACTGCGATGTACTACCGGAATGTATAAAGTATAAATGGGATTCTCAGGAAAGCTGTAAATTTCTCACTGTTCTAGTTTTCATTTTCCTATCAATTACATTTCTAGTCTCATTCGTGACAGTATCTCCAGATGCATTCAATTAAATAACTGAATAACCTGAATAACTATGCCCCAAAATACCTGTCGTGTCGGAAATTATTTACATGAACATATACGTATTACAAAATTAATTGGATTGCACCACAAACGTAGGTATATTTACTACACTAAACTTCTAAAAAATATATAATGAAAATAATCTTCTCATGCAAACCTAACATTATAAAGTTCGATTACGTTATTTTTTCTGTCACGTTTAATTTTGTCACGAATTGAGCAAAACAAATTAATGACATAAGAAAAATCCCGACAACTTTCAAAAACTAATCTATCAAAGGATTCTTGCAGCCAAGCCTTCAAATGCCGACACAAGAATTTTGCACCATTCCTTTCTGCATAAAATTTTCTCACAAAGCGAACAAAACGTCGTGACATTGCATGAACTCCGTGAACACCAACGCAGCCGTTCCGCCTTTCTCCACGACTGGATTCCCGATAGAGTCCTCTTCCCGCATTCTCCACGTTATGGGCAGCCGCATTTGCCGCGGGTGACCATTGTGTCTTATTTATACTGGTTTTGTAAGCGGCTAATTCAATACCACTTCTGCGGCGGAGCACAGTGGTCCGGAATGGCCTCGAAAGCGCGCAAAACACTTTCTCTCATCTTAAAGCGAACTTTTCCTTCCACATCTTCTTTCCTATTATTTTCTTCGTCTTTTTTTCTGTTTCCCGACGTGATTACAGACCGAGATTTAGCGATCACGATTTCAGCCACAGTACCACCTAGTAGCGAACAGAGATACTTCTAGAGTGATGAACAAGCTTGCAATTTGTCTGAGAGGTGACATATAGGTTTGAAGTTTTTTTGCACACCATCACCGTGTGACATGGAGCAATCGTCGTTACTTCTCTTACGAAGGAAGGCGAATGAATGGTATTTTCACACTTCATGTGAACCTTACATACCTATTAGTCGGTAAACAGCGTACTGTTTACTATGCCAAGATGCCCCGGAAATGGAAAGGATATGGGACGCAATTAATCAGACATGAAAGCAATAGTATTTACTCGAAGACGGTAGAGCAAGAACTTGCGGTAGGGAATTTGGTATTAGCGTTACCGACTACGAAATACAACGTGACGTACTCTGTACGCCGCGCTCTGTGAATTAAGAAATAATCAAACTCATCAAAACAGTTTTAATATTTATTAAAATATCCTATTGAGGCTGCAAAATAGCTTCATCAGAGGTTTGGGAGAGCAACAGATGATGATTCGGGTTAGCGACAAGACTCCTGCCAAAAGGGAAAGTTCTGAAAGACAATTATTTTAAAAAGTATTATTTTTCCTCAGCGTAAGAATTATTGAGTATTGAAGAAGTTGTCAGAGTTACTTCGTCTAGGCGAAAAGAAGATCTTTTTCTGTCGTAATTTGGACGTAATACATTGTCCCGCAAGGCCCGCGTCAAGACACTTCTGTTCACAGAGTACGCTGCCGTTACTAATCGTCGAAATCTAATTTCTCAATGCGGCCAAGATGTAAATTACTTAGCCTTTTTACTAACGAGGCGATCCTTTGTGAAACCGCCCGGCTCAAGGTTTTTAAACAATTGACTCTCGTGGCGTCTTATTTGAAAATGCATCTGATTATCAGAAATTGTCAACAAAACGATTTGCTTTCTCTCGCTGGTTCCCAGTAGCTGGCGCAATCTCGCTAGCGTCTATGAAAGCAGTTCAAGCTTTCCAAAGCAGTTTGTCATTCCAAAGAGTTTCATATGAAAGACGTCTTTGCCTTTCTCTCTGGAAGCCTGCCCGCGCTTTTTACAGAAAAAATAATAAAGTCCAACGCGGGACATTTAAAATGTATGCCCTTTGGTGTTAATTAGCGCCAAGGAATTGTTATAAATGATTCAATTCCAGGGACGGCATCCAATGAATTAATCTTGGCCGTCTATGTGCCAATACATCCCAAAGTCAACTTTCGAGAATCCTTTTTCCCATTTTCAATAATTCTATGAAATAGAAAATTAATTATAAAAAAACTATCAAAAGTAGGATAACAAAAAAATATAAGAAAATTAAAGAGATAAAATGACTTCATAAAAATTACTAATTAAAAAATTACTAATCAAATTAATATTACTTATTAAAACCCCAAGCAACGTGGATCAAACTTAAACAGCTAGGCAATGTCTGTTGTGTTCAAGGCAATATCTGCTGTAGCTCTCGTGTTTAAATGTAATTCTCTTTGCATGGGTAGTAAGTAATTTTGCTTATGTAATTTTTATCTCATATTTTACTTATAGTTCTTTTTGTCCTTCTATATTTAATGTCGGTTTTCTTATATTTCTTTTTCCATGTTATAGACCCACTGATGATGGGAACAGTGATTCCGAAAGTTGACTTTTGGATGTTTTTATAAATATTGAAACTGTTATTGGTGTGGTTGTTAATTTCTTAATTCAGATTCTGGAGCACCACAAGGTATCTGATAGCCCACTGAATTTTTTCAACACACGTTGCTACGTTATTATTTAAGAATTTTTTTTTCAAATTATTTGTCTATTTCATTATTTTTATTTATTTTTATTTTTGTATATTTTTATTTATTTCCATTTATTTTTATTTATTTCCATTTATTTTTATTTTTATTTATTTATTTATTTACCCGCGTTACTCGAGTAGGCCCAGTGCGCTTGACGGAGGTGGCGCGCCTGCACGCGGTCCGTGTGACCAATGCGCATGCGCGGCGCGGCGAGGCGTTTTCCAAGCGGGAAAAAGCGGAAAATTTTAATTACGGGCGTAATTTGGCGGCGCGAGCGCTCGAGCGCGAACCCGCGGGCACTGCGGAAGCGGCCATCGCTCGCTATTGTCAGATGCGCTCTGAGTAATGTCCCCTCTGTTGGGTGGAGTTTCCCGCAAAAGATTGTCTAGGTGGTAAGGTTTTTGGGAGTGTTAAAGAACATTTTTATCGAGAGAGCTAATTGCTTGTATAACTGAAATTATTAGGAAGTCAGAATGAAAGCATTCTTCACATTAATATAACTAATATAATTGTAATCAATATTATTGTAGGATCGCAATACAATAATTAACAGCAATTTAATAAAAATTAAAAGTACGAATTATCTTTTTCTACCAACAAGATTAGCTGTCAACGTGTTTCGCTGTTCGCTTCTTCTTTTGCCTACTTACGTCTCTCCTTTTTGAAGGACATATTGAAGAGACGCTCTACTGACAATCTCTCATTGAGCAGTTGTTTGCAAATAATCGCTCAATTTGTTTTTATTACTAAATATTGTTTTGCAACACATGCGTCACATTCAGCTCTTTTCTTACTTACACATTCCTCAGTTTGTCTGAGAGAGTGTATCCTATGAATTCGTTTAAATACTTTCCTTTTATATCTAAGCACACAATGGTTCCAGTATACGGCATTTAATATCTTTTTATGTGGCTTGTGTATCCCCTTAGTATTCCCCAAAGCAATTTTTATTAACATTATCGAACGCCTTCTGTAGTTCTAGGAATGTCATATGCTTTTCGCAATTAAACTCTTTTTTGATCAATTATTCTATTTATTATGGGTAGAGCATCTGTACAAACCCGCTCTTTTCTAAACCTAACTTGTTCCTCAGATATAAGTGAGTCTGCTACGATATACAAACGGTTGTTTAATATTGAAGTGTACAATTTATATAATGTACATAAGTGTTATTTCTCGATAACTGTTGGTTACTGAGCGATTTCCTTTTTTAAAGAGGTGGTATTTTTCCATGGCGCCGTTGTTTGGGGAATTTACGTTTATTCCAACACATATAATAATATAAAAGGTACAATTGGAAAACAATTTCAGCATACTTCAGAGGTGTCGAATTGTCTAACGAGTCATCTAATTTCAATTTTTATGCATCTTTTTCGAACATACGAGATTTCTAAATAGTCCCGCATATGTGTTTAGTTATTATTAGGCTTACGAGGTATGTGAATCCCTATATTTTTCAATGTTTTCCAGTAATGTTCGTCATATAATATTAAAAAACTGAAGAAAATGCGACTTGGGTGACTGAGAAAAAAGATGATGGATTTTTTAAGAAAATGTGTTAATCATCACTAGAAAAATCATTTAAATATAAATTATTATAACATTCTTGAATCAGAGCATTGTATTTCAAACTGATGTGCCATAAAGTAGGAAACTACATTAATAATATTGAAGTGTCTTATTTCTCAAATAGTTATTTAAATAAAATATCAACATCGAAAGTTTGAAACAAACATTGTTAAACTCGGGAGACAGAGTACATTCAAATGGTTAAGTGGAAAACAACAGTAAAGCAATGGAAAATACTAACACCTCCTCTTACATTAAAGTATACCTGTTTCAAGAAAGTTAACGATTTCCGTTAAATCGGGCTGATTTTAATTGCGTTTTCCTTTTCAGTGTTTACTGACCCTTTGGCATTATGCGCTACATTATGGATTAAATTTAGCGATAATGCAAAGTATAGTGTAGTCACAAAGTGGGAAAAAGGCTCACATCCGAGTCCAGCTTTCCCGTAATATTCACGAATACCTTTACCGATCCTTGACAGCCGATTATCTCGAATAGCTAATGCTCACGATGGCTCGACCGCATTACAAGCCTCACTTCACATAAAGGTCCCAGAGCGCGTGTGCAGCCTGGGCGAGAAAGCCGAATAACTTCACCCGTACGTATTACCGAGATACCGTTGAGTACCCGCGCGCCATTCCCGCCCCGCCGCGCCGGCCGCGCCAAGGGCACCCAAGTCCCACGGCGGTGGGCGGGGCCGCCGCGACTCGAACCCACGCGCGGCGGCGCGGCGCGGCGCGGCGCGGCGGGGCGAGTCTGGTGCCGTTGCCAGCTATAAGGGACACCCGTGATGCGCAGTTTGGGACGGTTTCATTGGTGAGTGATTCCGGGCACGTCATCTGCTAAGGTCATTAGTCTTGTATGGGCAGTGCGCGTTTTTGTTGCGGGAGTGGGGTCTTCCCTTGCTGTATGAGGAGATCCGGTGCAGAACTATGACGGCTTGCGGGATTTTTCCTCAACCAGGTATCTCCCACCAGCAGAGCTCCGCTCCAGTCAGGACAAACTAAGCTCCCGACTAGTCTGTATAGTAGTATAGTGCATGTAGGTGTGGGTTAAGAGGTGAGGATAGAACAAGGCAGAGGAAGGAAAGATGGCTCATGGCCCGTGGCCGGTTTGTTAGGGTACTGCTCCAACATTCGCCCAACGGAAAACTGCCGATGAAAGTAGCTGGCCGCTAGAATTCTCCATCAGTCAGCGGTTGAATACAACCTAGCTATGCAGCCAGTGTCGAAAATTCTGCCACCGTCAGGACTCCAATCGTAGGGCCTCTGGTCAGAGGTAGAGCTTATTTCCATTTTTGGGGGTGATCGAGTGAACTGGACTTGACGTCCACTTTTGACTGAACAACTTACACGATTCCTTATTGTAATGCATAATTAGTTTTTCTTGATTTTCTTTATCTTCAAATTTCACTTAAAATATAAGTAGACTAAATTCTGTAATTTAAACTGCAAAGAGATATCTAGACTATTGTGAAATATTATTATTATATTTCTAATAAAATTTTAACATAAAAACGTGTATAATAACAAAAGGTACTATTACAAAGATATCTTTTTATTTTTTCGTATTCTTACGTATATACGAAGTAATATAGTACGTAGAATAGAATACGTTATGCAATGCTTTTGCGAAAAATGCCTCTTTTTAACAGAAAAACTTGTTGCGTGACATCATGATACCGTAAAATGTGATTTGTTCTTGTTTCTACATGTAGTAAATTACTTTCTCTAATTCGCAGCGTAGTCAGAATCAAAAACTTGCGGTTCCTTAATGCCGAAAAAGCGTTTTTTTCGAAACTTCTGTGCGTTTGTCCTTCAATGAACAACCCTAGCACCTAAGACATTCGTAGAATTTTGGCCATCATGAATATTCTCGGCTGCACCTACTTGAAGCCCACAAATTTGGAAAGAATTCTTTGAATTTTGGGGGTAGTTTACTTAAAACATCGATATTTTATGAAAAATGGCTCCAATTGTTTTTAAAAGATTCTTAGAAAAACACACTTATGTATATGACATAAGTCGATGGCGGAGAAGAGGAAGAAGAATAAGACGGTGGAGAAGGAGAAGACAACGATGACGGTGGAGAAGAAGACAATGACGGTGGAGAAGAAGAAGACGGTGGAGAAGAAGACAATGACGGTGGAGAAGAAGAACGGCGGAGAAGGAGAAGAAGACAATGACGGTGGAGAAGAAGAACGGCGGAGAAGGAGAAGAACGGCGGAGAAGGAGAAGAACGGCGGAGAAGGAGAAGAACGGCGGAGAAGGAGAAGAACGGCGGAGAAGGAGAAGAACGGCGGAGAAGGAGAAGAACGGCGGAGAAGGAGAAGAAGAAGAAGAAGACGGTGGAGAAGAAGACAATGACGGTGGAGAAGAAGAACGGCGGAGAAGGAGAAGAACGGCGGAGAAGGAGAAGAACGGCGGAGAAGGAGAAGAACGGCGGAGAAGGAGAAGAAGAAGAAGACGGTGGAGAAGAAGACAATGACGGTGGAGAAGAAGAACGGCGGAGAAGGAGAAGAACGGCGGAGAAGGAGAAGAACGGCGGAGAAGGAGAAGAACGGCGGAGAAGGAGAAGAACGGCGGAGAAGGAGAAGAACGGCGGAGAAGGAGAAGAAGAAGAAGAAGACGGCGGAGAAGGAGGAGAAGAAGACGGCGGAGAAGGAGGAGAAGAAGAAGATGGCGGAGGAGAATTCGGCGAGGTCGGAGGCGCCGACTGGGAAGGAGGTAGAGGAAGAAGAGGGAGAGTGGGAAAGGACGGCGATGAAGTAGGCGTTGGCGGGAGGGGGAGGCCGAGCACGAATTGGCCACGGAGAGGGCCGTGTGCGGGCTCCGCCAGCGAAAGCGCGCTGCCTCCGCAGGGGGCCCCGCGTGCGCCGAGTGTCCCGCGGGCGGCGACTGACTTATGCGCGCTGTCTGTGCGGCGTGTCGCCGCCGCCCCCGGCTATTTGGTTTAATTAAAAAGGTAACACGACGTATCTCAACGCAGCGCCGCCGCGCCGCGCCTCGCCTCGCCGGGTGACGAGGACGCCGCGTCATGAAGTCCCGCGACGCGCGCCACTGGGCGCGAAGGCGAGTCCGCGGGGACAAAATGCAAGGACTCTACGAGTTCTCAGAGGAGTTTACGTTCGTGTTCCTTACGATAACATGGAGATAAGTCCCGAAATGTCCCTTACTACTCTTAAAAATGGTAGGGCGTAATGGTGTGGAAACATAATGGAGATTAAATTATGGTTGTTCTTCATATGAATACGCGAATTTTCGTAATTTGTTAAATTATATTATGCGTTCTTCCTTTAAATTGGTTTTGAACATAAATATTGTAACAATCTAAGATCCCCACGAACAATTTAGATGCAAAGAACAAACATAACAAGGAATGGCATGAGTAGGAGATGGAAAAACAGAAGAAAGCGGTGTCGCGCACTAATAATTTTTTTTATAAATTAAAGAAGACGCGACAAAATCCCGATTTGGACAGTACAAATCAATAGCATTCATTTAGAGGAACATTTCAAAAGTTATTCGAAGCGAATCGCATCAGGGGTTTAAAAGATATGAGTGATTTTGAAAGTACACTTTAGACAATATAACTAGAGATTTTTACAGCCATTGTTATCATAAGAAAGGTAATGTAAAGAAGCGGTTTTTCCTAAAAATTAAGAGAACGCGTAAAGCGATTGAAATGAAACTTTCGGGATTAACAAAGAAAATCACGCGGAAAATTATGACATTACTCGCAACTCTGAAAAATATCGAGGAGCTGCAGTAGAGATGCCAATTGAAATTGTATATTTGGAATTTTTACGAGAGAACAATGATGCGTCGCAAGCGACGGAAATAAAGCAATTTTGGCGTTAATAAACATGAGATCGTATAAGAAATAGTAATAAGATATAAATTGATAATTAAAAGTAGTAATAAAGAGAAATAGCCTGGAAAGGACAGAATTAAGTAAAATGGTATGATATTTTTGGTAAAGACACGTAAGCGATCGGTAAATGTTCCAGAAAAAAAGTTGAAGACACAACGCAACAATGACAAAAGGATGATGCGTAGCAAGCTCGAAGTCAGACGTGGGGAAGAACGCTCCGAAAAAAGATAAAAATTTTAGTATGCAATTGTGCGAGAAACACGGTGAACATGAATGGATATAGTGAGTTTAGGCAATGATGTTCGTAATAACAATGCGTAACGCGGAAATATTTTATGTGTCGCAGTATATTCAACAATAGGACATTTTGGAGGAAATGTAGCACGCGATAGACAGATAATCGCGTTATTAGTTGCGTAATGGAAATAGGATGATAGGGGAATGAAAGGACATGCTAAGAAGATATTAGCGAGTTCAAGAAAATTTTGGTAATGTGTGGGGATGGAGAAATGCTGCGGGAGGATGGATTTGGAGGATGCTGCGTAATATACATCGAGGACGGCGCGCAACAATGGTTTGCTGCGGATTACAGCGTTTTCTGCAAAAGGGAAGTTATGAAACTTTGTTTTTTTTGTTATGAAATTCACATTTTGAAGGAGAAGAAAGATTAAAATTAGCTTCTGTACAAGATCAAGTTCTGTCTTAACGTAAAATAGATTCAATAGATATACAGGCAGAATGCGCATTCGGGTGTGAATGAGTTTATTTATAATTGTCAGTATGAATGGAAATATTTTGGATTTTGTGTCATGTAATTTAAGGGTATTATATCGTTGATGTGTTTATGTGTTTATTTTGTTTGTCGTTAAGTGTTTTATGTGAGTCATTGGAGAGCAACGACCCCAGTTTTTATGTATATTATTTCAACTTAAATAACGACTAGCACAGAAATTACAGAAAATAAATGGCGAACATCACTTGGTTCGACATTAAATTGAACGTAGTTTAATTGTTACATGTAGCTAGTTAATGACCTACGCCCACGTGCCCGAATAGTTGTTAGGTCCTGTACAGGTCAGCCACAACCTCACACCCAGATTTTATGTGTAAGTAAGAAAATATCGGAAGTTCTGGGGGGGGGGGCAGCTAGTCGACGGGCAACCTTGGAGGTGGAAGCTGAGTAGAACCAGGGCAATTGATCTAGAGCAGGTAGTGGTTCATTACATATTTTGGTGCGCCTAACGAGGGGCGATTATAGTTGTTTTATAGATATGAGGAGGACGGTTCATTACAATATATTAAAGAAAGAATTAATCGTTAATTTTAGTCTGGTAAAGGAATGAATACACGATTCGTTTTTATTGCAATTGACGTAGCTTTTTGATAAAGATTTGTATCTTTCACAGTCTTGAGACGCTTAAAAATGTGCTTTGAAAGTGAATTTTCAAACATATCAAATCTCAATTTATGCGGTGCTACATTTGTGTATTTGTTTGATTTAATACTTTATTAAAGAGTTTTAAATCGTCGCTTAGCAATTGCACAACCATTTCACTTGAACTTACCAGAAAAAGTGAAGTTCCTTCCCGTTACAATGCAACTTCAGAACCCATTGTGATTTGTAGTCTTGAACCATCGTCAATTCTAGAGAACTTAAAAAGGACAGTTCTTCGACTTGTATTGTTCTTCTACGTTTGAACCACAAACGTCTTATGCTTTTAAATAAGACTACATCGTTAAATAATATAATTTTAAGCCATGAGTTTCTCAGAGCGATCTTTTGTTTGAGCGCAGCCAAAAACTGTTTACAAAATAAAAATGCACTTTTGCAAAGAATGTGATCTTTCAGTTGTCTTCTAAAAATAATTTTCAATTAGTTTTGAAGAATTTCTTCACACAAATGATGCAGAAGGTCTTATAACTTAGTTTCCTTTGAAAGGAAATTTGTATGTCCCTCTAAAAATTAAGAAAAAGGAAAATGAAGATTGATCGAAATTTGGACTAATTTATGAAACTATAGTTGAATGTCGGCTACGTTTTAATCACTCTTTAAAATGGTTGTAACACGGGTATGTCTGTATACCTTGAGAAAAAGAAATTACATCAGCGTGTTCCACTAAGTTAGTTGAATCTCCTAAAGCCATCTGCCCACCTCTTATAACATTGATAAGTATTTGGACATCAGGGAATGATTCTGGCGAGATGGCGGCTGCTTCATTCCTTTTTAAAAGGCGTAAAGTTTATTCCGTGGATTAAGAATTCCGCCATTTTTTCCATCGTCTTCCTGGCGATTTACACTCAGATATGCTATCTCGAAAAAACGCACACCAGCGTGTCAACATCGTGTAACCTCCAACCCTCAATTTTACTGTCATGTACATCCCATTTCCATCTTTCTATGGATATTCACTTCATCTTCAGAATGTTGCAATGATCCAAATCGTAACTCATTACCTCAACCCTTCTTGGTTTTACAATCTCTTAGAGGACTCACCTCTGAAAACACTAAAATATGTGAAGTGACAAAATTTAAATATTTTAGTTGAGGCCCTTGAGTCTTTGCAAGTTGGATCTAGTCAATCTAGAAGATAAGATTTTTCCTTTGAACATGAAGTTCGAGAATTTCAATAACGAGTGGCCCGCAGTATCAAAATTGCTGTTGAAGAAAACCACACAAAATTATTGTACAAAAAGTACCAGGCACACTGCTAAAATAATAATACACAAACTACTAAACAATATAAAAATACCAATACACAATACTTTTAAACAAATAAAATACTCCCATATAACACTCCAATAAATTAAATATTGTAGCAAAAACAGTCTTCACGAATCCTTCAATAACCTATTTTGGGTACACAGTACAACAATTTTTTACATACCAAGACTATAAACAAGTTTCTGTTCCATAACAAAACGTGAAGAACAAATATTTAATGGCGGCCAGCTCTCCCTTAAAGACTTGCTGTCGCATGACATCATCTGTGTGGCGTTATTAACGACGCCCTGAGTATGAAAATTTAGTAGGAATCCCCAGTATGCGAATCCACAATGAAATATTGGCATTTTTAAGCAAAATCGAAACTTTTCAATTTTTTCCCAGAGTTCTTGGATACTTAACAACTTTATAGACACCTCTCACGTGACAGGTGGCTGAATAGTTTTCTTTCTATTTCTGCGCGCATTGGAAATGGACCATATAGATTACGGGGGGATACGTTCTCATTTTCGGAACCGGGAAAGGTGTGTCAGGGCATCTACTGATGTCACTGCAGTGTGTCTGACCTGGAAGTCCCACGTTCGAGTGCCGACGGTGGTAGGATTTTTGTCACTAGCCAGACAGCCAGGCCCAATTCAGACTCTGTCTGGAGGAGGATTTTAGCAGCCGGCTGCTCTGATCGGTAGTTTTCCGTGGTTTCTCCGACCAACACTAGGCGAATGCTGAAGCAGTACCCTAACAAACGGGCCAAAGACCGCACGCAATCTTTCCTGCCTCTTCCTTGTCCTATCTTCGCCTCTTACATCCAATTACCTATTATGCACTACACAACCACACATGCCGAGAGACCGGTCGGGACTTGTCCCCGTCTGGGGCGGTGCCCCGCTGGTGGGAGATACCTGATTGTAGAAAACCCAACTAGCTGATAGTTAGGTCGGTGCCGGATCTCGCCATCCAGCGGGGGAAGATCACTGCCACCTATCTAGAGAAAGGCATGCACCACACTTACGGGACTAATAACCTTAGTATTTGACGCGCCCGGAGTCAGTAATCAATCCAAATCAGAAGCGGATCCACGGGGAGGGAAATGGAGGAAATTTCCCTTCTCCTACAATTTTTCAGTAACTATCACTTTTAACGTGTCACAAAACATTCGAACTGAAATATTTTCGGATAATCATTCAAAGGAATAAAATCGTATCGCAGCATTAGCTGAGTGTGGCTTGCGACATTTTACAATATCTGCAATATGACACATTCGACGACATTTTTAATTCCCCGTCCAAACATTTGCCTCCGGATCCGCCCCGGTTCCAAATCGTTTCGAGTTTTTCCGCGGCGGTGAATCTCTCCCATGCCGTCCTGCGCCCTTGGCTGCGCGTGGCCTCCTTGGCTGCGCAGCCCTCGCGCAGCGCGCCCTGCTGCGCGGCGCAGCCACTAATAGATTATTAATTGCCCCGCGGCGCTCGGCGGCTACAAATACCAAATGACACTTGCTGTTATGTACGGGCCGTGTTTGTTTCCAGGTTTCTGCGTATAATTTAGACCTGCTTTACGACGCATTGTCTCCAGCGTGGCAGGGCGACGTTCATCATAGGGCGAGGAGTGCCTGGCGCGCGGGCGACTGGTCGCGGGAGGGGAGGGGAGTGGAGGGGGCGGGGCGGGGCGGCGGCGGAGGCAGGCGTGGGTGGAGTGTCGACAACGCCCGCCAACTCGGCTGTTCACGACCGGAGACGGATTAACCTTGTAGGTTACAAAGGTTAAAGCCATAAGCCTCTATGTCTCCTATATTCATTTTCTGAGACCTGCAGTGCCATCAAACACAGTCAAAGGGACTGGATGGCTCATGTGTTTTATTGAGTGCGTATAGTGCTTTA
Organism: Teleogryllus occipitalis; assembly: GCA_011170035.1. NCBI lineage: Eukaryota > Metazoa > Arthropoda > Insecta > Orthoptera > Gryllidae > Teleogryllus > Teleogryllus occipitalis. The sequence goes on along the minus strand of BLKR01014946.1, from coordinate 103,221 downwards.
CTGTATATGTAACTCTTCCTACGTTGATGTTTCGTATATTTCCGTCGCCGGTCCTGCCTGGAAACAAAAAGTTCCTTTGATTGTCGACAGTAAAAAAAAATCAGAAATATTCATTTCGTTAAGGGGCAATAAAACAAAACGCTTGACGTTTAGTTGAAGGGTAGAAGTGTTATGTGCTTGTTTCGCAACAGACGTACAACCTTTTTTCTGCTTATTATATTTTTTCCTGCGTTTGCGTGCTTTGATACCATCTGAAAAGACTCCACAATCGCTTCAATAGTAAACATAAATGACAATCTGGGGAAGCAGCATGTGTCTAGGTGAACCTTGCTCCATAATTGGACCTCTTTTGAGAGTGGCGAGGTCAACATCCTATCGTAAGACGGCTTTGATGCACGTAGAACCCATGTCTCAGACTACATTTTTATCGCGGAACTAGCTTGATTTCGCACTAATAAGAGATGAAAAATCACTTCTCTGCATTTTTAGTTCTCTGTTTCCTGTCAAAAATCATCATTATAATTTCTTTCGATGTTTTATTGCTCAAGTTTTCAATTGCTTCTCTTGTTTTCCGATTCGAATATACTTTTATTAAAAACCAGTTAATAAATATTTATCGCCTTCTCTTTCTTTCAACCTCATTCTTTCTCGAAGTATGTGTCAGAAGCAATTATTCTCTGGCATATTGGCTCTTCAGAAGTATGCGAAATTCTTATGGTAAAAGTTTATGCTTTATTCTCAAGGACTTAAAGTTGAATCTTTCAAAATACTAAGCCAAACATTTCACCCTGCGAAGAACAAATATCCTTCCCCCTTTGAAAATAATTCCCCGACTGTATGGGCCTCTTCGAATAAACCGATGAAATACCCAGGCGTTCTCCTGAATACTCGTCTCACATGGAAGCCACACATTATTCATAGATTAAATAAAACTTACGGAGCCCTACTCAAATTATATCCATTAATTAATAGAAAATCATCTCTAAAAATAGAAAATTATCTGCTTCAGTATAAATAAGTCGTAAGTCCCTCAAGAACTTACGCAGACCCAATGTGTGGAGGTTTCACCCCTTTCGTTCTGAAGCCCTTGCATGCCTTCCAAAATAAAGTATTACGCACAGTAACCGCTACCCCTTAGTATACTATCAACAGACAACTTCATAGAGAACAGGACATAGAACCAATTACCGATTACATTTCCTTACTATCGTCCAAATTCTTTGCTAACCTCGAAACTGCTACTTACACCAGTCAATTTAACCTTTGTAAAACAAGCGTTGCTCCCAGAAGAATCATGTTCTGGCTCCCATAATCTAAATAATTAGTTACCTCAAATTTCAGTTCTTATCTTTCTATCCTCTTACCTTCAACCTTATAACATTAATAATAGTCGTCAAAGAGATTCCCAGAGGGGATGACCTCCCTAAAAATTAGGAGTATGGTGCGCTCAGTTGCAGTTTCTCATGTCATCGCTCCTCAGTGGCGCATCCTTCCGTTGTATACTGCAAAAAACACATTCACCTGCGGTGTGACAATACCACTGAGCTAGTTAAATAAAAAATAGTTGCCTTATATTTTGAACCAATATTTCCTAAGGTGGAGCGTAGGGTCTGACGCTACGCGAACTCCGGCACTTGTGCATGCAGCCTAGTGCCGAAGTCGTGTCGTGTGAGTTAACAACGTCCGATAACAGCCGTTCAAATTGCCGTTCTCTTCCCTGATGGAGTGTGACGCCCAACAAAACGGTGACTGCGAGCCCGGCAGGGGAAAAGAGAATGAGAGGAGCAGGGTAACCTGCCGACTCACTCCTCGCCACTTGGAGACACGACGCGGGCAGGCGTTTTTTATTCCTCGCGTTCGTTTAGGAGCGTTTAAATGAAAGCCAGTCGTTTTGTGGAAGTTTTAAACTTAAGTGGTAGAGTTTCGACTCTTCGGTTAAGGTGTATGATAGCGCTGTGTTGAAGGAAATGAGATGTCATTCTAGAAAATAGCAACTTAAGATGAAACATCATCGTGCATTTGTTGATATATTTTTGTATGTTGACATGGAGTTCTTTAATGTCAGACTATATTATGTCATTTGTTTATTCGTTGAATATAAATTGTTTTTATTGTTATTAATTTTTTGTAGAGCGATGCTTATTTAACCCATATGTAGGTCTTGGATTGACCTAGGATATAATTAATAAATACTTCCACGTTTTCACACGAACAAACCGGGTGAGGTGGTTCATATCTTCAACTGATGTCATTGCAGTCTCTCTAACACGAAGAGCGAAGGTTCAAGTCCCGACGACGGCAGGATTTTCGACACTAACTATACAGCTTGGTCGAATTCAGCCGCTGTCTGGAGAATTCCAGCGACCGACTCTTCTGATCGATAGTTTTCCGTGATTTCTTCGATCAACGCTTGGCGAATGGTGGAGCAGCACTCTAACCAACGAGCTATGGATCGCTCGTGATCTTTCCTTCCTTGTTCTATCCTCACCCCTTACACACACACTTACATGCACTACACTACCGCACATGTTGTGGAACCAGTCGGGAGCGTAGAGCTTTTTTCGGTTGGGACGGTGATATGGAGATTCTGTTACGAGGAAAAGCTCCGCAAGTCGACGACGAGGTCGGCGCCGGATCTCGCAATACAACGGGAGAAGATCACCACCACCTCCTGCGAAAAAACATGCACTACATTTACGGGAATAATGATAGCAGTTAACGTGCTCGGAATCACGAATCAATCAATTAATCACTCAAAAGTATAAAATAGAACACAACACGAAACACGATGAACACAACACGAAAACAATTTGAGAGTTCGAGAGTGGGGCCAAAAACAATCCTGCAGCGTTGTAAATTTTTGTTCTCCTATATTGAAGAATTCATGTTGTATTTACAAGCAATAAAGTACTGCAAAAATCTATTACTTCGACAGAGTAGTTGAGATTATTTTTAAACTTACGATGCAGATATGGTTTTGCAGTTCTCTTTCAGTGTTGGAATTGTTACTTTGTCAATGATGCAGTGAATCGTCATAATTATGCAAATGTGAGTACTGCGCTCTTCCCTTCATGATCTTTGTCTCTGGTACGCATATTCTATTGAAGCTGTGGTTCTCGCTTACCATCTGTCGCTGAAAGAAAACGTTCTCGGAAATATTACTTTTTTGTAGCAGCTCATCTGGTGGGCGATTCGTGTACGTAGTATTTACACAACATGGCATTGTTCGCTTTTAGGTTACTATGTTTTAGGTGCACGAAAATAAATAAATAAACTTAAACGAATTAAAATCAATGGGTAGTCACTGCTGTGGTAGTGCGAGAAAAGTCAAAATGAGAGATTGACGCTGACAGTTTTACGATTTTTGCAGTGACAGATTTAGTTTGCAAATAAAATAGAAAAGAATAGAACATGTTACAAGTCTGACTACCACTTTGTGTTCAATGTTATTATTCCTCTGAATAGGAAGTTACCTTTATAGCTTATGTTTTTATTTGATCGTGTTCCTTTCATTACATACGTTTTAAGCCAATCTCATTGAATTGCCTTCAGAGCGATAAATCATTTATCATACACGACTCAAATTTAAACTCAAGTTTTATATCGTCAGTAATAGGTAGCAGAATGGGCCCAAAGTTCTGTATCATCAACAATTATTTAAAAATATTATTTCTTCTTCTTCTTCTTCTTCTTCTTCTTCTTCTTCTTCTTCTTCTTCTTCTTCTTCTTCTTGTAAATAAGCCCAATTGGAACTACGCAAGTACTCAGATGTGTTTCTTAGCCATTCTTTGTGCCCATATTTCTTTCATCCTTTGGCTGGGTGTCTCTTTTTCTCTCTTCGGTCCAAATTTTTCCTGTTGTACACTTTGGTATTTCTTCCAAATCAATCCGCCATTATTGCACTTTAGATCTAAATGTGTTCCTGTTTTGAATGTCGTCTTCTCTGATCCCTGATGATTTAAGCTCCTTTTTAATTTCGTTGATCCATTTCATCTTGTGAGTTTCTGCTTTATTTCTATTCTCATAAAATTCAACTATTTGTTTTGTAAGACGTTTAAGATTCATTCTTTTGATTTATCCATAAAAATTTAGTCAACGTTTTCTAATATCACTCTCAATATCCGTATATTGTCTGATTTGTTTTTTGCTTCTGAATTTGTACTGCTCGTCTGTAAATTTCGGACCAAGAATTTTCCTAATAATTTTGCATTCCCATTTTCCCATATTTTCTATGTCTCTTTTCCTGTTCAAAATTAGAGTTTCTGAGCCTTATAGACATTCTGGTTTTATTACTATTTATTACAGTGTATTACAGTGTCTCAGTTTCGTGTCTTTTGACATGCACTGTTTGTTATAGATATTTTGGGTGAGACGATATGCTGTTTCCATTTTTATACATCCATATTCATTGGCCTTAATTTCAATTCCATTTTCCTCAATTATTTACCCCAGATATTTAACTTGTGTGACTTTTAATTTGGCTATATTTTGTTTCCATGAAGTTAGGTGTGTTTTGTTACAAGTAATAAATTCAGTTTTTTCAAATGTAATTATGTGTAAAATGTCATATTTTCAAATGTTCCGTGCTGTAATTGGTTGTGCAATTTTGAGAATTATTTTTTGTTTACGCCATTCTGTTATTTCTTTCTCAAGAATACAATTAAATAGCAGAGGTGAGAGTCCGTCACCTTGCCTTACCCCTGTTTTTATTTTAAAGGGGGTTAGATAAATTTAACTTTGGCCTGTGTGCATGTCAGGGTTTCTTTTATCAGTGTAAGAGTTGTCAAATCTAATCCTTAGCCCCTTAATATTTGGAATAATGATTCCCAATCAACCGAATTATATGCTTTTTTGAAATCAACAAATGTGCATACTAAATTTCTGTTACCTACGCGCTGATGCCTAAGGATAAGTTTCAGATTTAAGATTTATTCCGGATATGATCGACCTGTCTGAAGCCTGCCTGGTATTCTCCATTTTTTGGTTCCAATTGCTGTTGTGCTCTGTCAAAAAGATGTAGGGAAAATATCTTGTAGGAAACTGATAATACTGAAATCCCCCCATAATTATTGATGTCTGTTCTATTTCCTTTTTTATATAATGGATGAATTAAAGCAGTTTTCCATTCTTCTGGAATTTTTTCTGATTGCCAAATATCTTGCGTAACTTTAGTGATTACTTTTATTGTGGTCGGTTCAGCAGCTTTCATTATTTCTGCTACTATTCCTTCTTCACCAGATGATTTGTTGTTTGTAAGCCAGATGATTTGTTGTTTGTATGTGTTTAATGATTTCAATTTCATCGGGTAGTGTAGAGTTTGGATTTGTCCCTACAGGTTCTTGTGAGGGGAATCTTTGTGATGGTTCTACACAGTTTAGGAGATTTTCTAAATATTTTGCAAGCTCCTTGCAATTATCTTCATTGTTTAATGTCAAATCTCAATTTTCTTTTTTGAAGAAAAGATTCTGTGGTTGATGTACTGCAAGTTTAGTTTTAAAAGTTTTGTGAAAGTTCCTCGTATTGTTTCTTGTAAAATCTTTTTCAATTTCTAGTAGTTGCTCTTTTTCATATCTCCTTTTAATTTGCCTAATTAATTTAGCTGTCTTTCTCCTGGTTGTCAAAAATGTATTGTATTTTTCTTCTGTTTTAGCACTATTCCAATTAGTGTATGCTTGGAATAGTGCACAACAGTGTACTTTGTGTACTTTGCTTGTTCGCACTCCTCATTCCACCAAGGGTGTTTTTTCTGTTTGTGCATGGGTATTAGTTTTTGTGCCGTTTTAGTAACTTCATTTTAATTGTATGTTCTGTTCGGTTAGAGTCTTTTGAAGTTCATGTAGTTTCCCTACCTGTATCAATGAATTTATATTTAAATATTATTTCTATTATTATTATTATTATTATTATTATTATTATTATTATTATTATTATTATTATTATTATTATTATTATCATACTTTATTATATCTATACATTCCAAACAATGTTCTAGCTTTTCTTGGAGACATAATTGCCTGTACAAATCGTCACAGAACGTCTCTGAAGAACTTAGAATTCATCGTCATATGTTCTAATCAATTCCATTCTTGTCTTCTATTATTGATAGGTGTTTTCATTTTATTGACCGTTATTTCTTAATTGAGACACAAACATTTTCTGTCGATGTTTGCAGTACTTAGTAAAGCGGCTTTCAACGTAATCCTAAGGTGTTCGTCCTGTGACTGTAGATTTTCATCTTTCTGACAATCCTCCGTGACTATACGATTTGCTTATACTATCAAAGGAACTACCTATACTCTTTGAAATTTAAACACATCCTGCAGCTCAACAGCTAGTGGTTGGTATTTTCGTTTTTTTTTTCAGCCACTGATGGCACTAGGTTGACAGTAAGAACGGCAACATCGACAATCATTGTTGTTCTTGCAGTTGTACGGAGAGAGCGCCGAAACTATGAAAGGGAAAGGTTGCCCTAACGAACTGGCAAGGTACCTTCTCTGTACAAAAGAATTATATCCCGCGCCGGGCCATGCGTTGTCCGGGGAGAAAGCAGTGGCGCTGGTTAGAGACAAGAAACACGGTGTAATTACAATGAATAACATTGCACATACTGCTTATTTAGTAAATTATTAATATAGAATTTACAAACGAAAATTGATTTTGACCCGAACGAATTATACAAATTTTTTGAGGCAAATGAAATGAAACAGAAACATGAAAATTAACATAAATGAAGAGTTTTTTATATGATGCATCTATTATACGAGTGAACAGTAATTGTTCAGTGTCCTGGCACCTTATTCACGATTACACAGAATGATGGGTCGGAGTGAAGCGTATACCTTTTCAGACGCAGGTGGATGTGAAGTGTAGACCTCTTCATTCCAAAGTTGGGTCGATGTCGGAATGCAAGCTCCGCGCATAGCCCAGCGTTTGCAGAGTGCGTATTCAGCACCGAATCGGGACCGCATTTTCGGACAAGTGCTCACAAACGGTAGCAGAACTGGAAGGCAGCGGCTCACCTGGCCAGCTTACAGAAGTCAGGGAGGCGAATATCGCACAACACGTACTGATGTACAGACGGTATTCAATACTGACACACTTGAAAATGAATAAATGCATTGCTGAAACACAAGCTGAAGATTGCTGAAGACAATGTATACGTTCATTGAAGTCTTAAGTAAAAAGGTTTCAATCTCTTGATCTTAAGAGTACCGACGTAACGAAGTCAACCGGTCGAAGGGTAGCTAAATGCAGTAATGCCTCGTCGAGGATGATATCAAGAAGAGTTGTAACGAATTAAAGCGCTTCCTTGTTGAAGGCAGAACAATTGCCTAGGGCACCTTAGTTACATAAGAAATATCAAGACGAATGAGTCGGGTCGTGGGAAGAGCTTTTAAACAGTTTGTAAGCTGCGTTTTTGCTTTTAAGACATGGGAGTGTTTAGGGGACATGGAGGAAGTGTTACAGAATATCAAATCATATATTTTTTCTGAAACTTGGGAAGAATTTTAAAATTATTTCTGCACTAATCTACGTATTCTAGTAAGGAAAATTGTATGTATTGCAAGCGCAGTCCACTAGTTGGTTCGCCGTTGAATTGTTACACGTGATCGACAAATGCTCTCGGTGCCGATAAAGACGACCTTGTTGCCGCCCCCCCCCCCTTGTCACGCTATTCAGTTTTCACAGCAACTCGGCGTGGTTCAACAGACCAAAGGCAATGTGCTCCAAGAGCATGCAGATCTGAGGTTTTTTTGTTTGATTTTGTAGGTAAGTTCTTAGCACTGAAGCGGAACTATCATGACTTTTTAGACATGGAACATTTTTTAAAATAAATGCTCGTTGGTTTCAGTGAGCACAGAAAGCAAATAATCTAATCACAATTTGTTCCCAAGTCAATTTTGTATTTGTTCCGAAAAAATTGACAAGAAATATTTGAAATAAACTTATGTAAAGTCATATTGTATTGTTTTAAGGTTTATAAAAGTTTTAGGTCATAAATGCTTGCATGTTTTGCTAACTTTTAGGTCATTAAAATCCAGACCCTAGTGATTACTAATACAGGCTTACGATCAACACGGTTTCTTTTGTTCTGCTGTTAGTAATCAGCGTAGCCAAATATGAACACCCATTGCATATATATTGTATTGAGTCACTGAAACTGTTATACAACCTGAATTTGCTATCAGTGTTGAACCAATTATATTTTTGAAAAGCTAGCGTCTGTTTCACTTTGAGGGCTTGCTGTTCTTACCATTTCGTGGTCCATTTCAGATTTATTATTATTACAATTATTATTATTATATTACTATTATTAATGGTCATCATCATTTCATCGAGGAAAGGAAATTTATTGAAAATCAATACTCCGGATTAAAACATTTTTAAGAACTCAAGACGCAGTGGCTGACGCGGTATTTTTTACTCGGAAATATTCATAAGTTTAAATTAAACATCCGTCAATGAACCACTTGGGTGTAAACTAGACATTCAACTGAGTCTACGTTGCGCTAGGCAAAGAGAAGACTTGGCCGTTCGCCTAGAGAAAGCAAATCCGTTGGCCGCCCCGCGCCGCTTATCTGCACGGGTGGGCAGGCGGGCGGTCCGCCTCCGCACAGGTGGAGGGGGCGGGGCGGGCGGCGCAGCGGGCCGCGACGGGTGCACCCGGAACCGCGGGCGAGCGTCCACCGCGAGCTCCGTCACGCGCGGCAAGGTCGAGGCCCGATCCGCCGCCAAGTCCCTTGACTGCCTTCCAACCCCTGCCTCCCCGCCTCGCCACGCCCCCCTCACTCGCGACCCTCCCTCCGCTTCCGCCCAGACATACACTCTCTCTCTCTTGCCCCGCCTCTCACTGTTCTACCCCGCTTCTGCCCGTTGCTCCCCGCGCCGCCCCGCTCTGCCACGCTCCGCCGCCGCCAAGCTCTACTCCCCCGCTTCAACTTGCCACAGTCTAACTCGTCCCGCCTCTTCTCACCCCACGTCGCCCCTCCCCGCCAAGCCTCTCTCCGCCCCACCGCCCCTCTTCGCCCCGCTTCATCCTACCCTACCCCACCCCACTCCACTCTACCCCGCGGCTCCGCTCTCCTCCTCATCCTCCCTCAGCACAGTTTCCCTCCGTCTCGCCCAGCCCCGCCCCCTCCCGCCTCTATCCACCCTATGTTGCTCAACCCCGCTCCAGTCTTCCACACCTGCCCCGCTAAATCCCACTCACTCTCTGGTCCCCGCCACCGTGCTCCATCACCCCCCGCTCTGCTTAGATTTGGCCTCTGCCGTTTTCTCATTCCCCGCTCCATCCCGCTTCATACCTGTCCCCGCTGCCTCTGGCCGCCCGCCCCGCCGCGTCGCGAAAGGGAAACGAACTGGGCGCGCTCTGAATGGGCGGCCGGCGCGGCGCGGAGCGGTGGGTGGCGGTGGCGACCCACCGAGAGCATTGAAATTCTAAGTGGCTGCGGTTTTAAATAGTCCTTGAGGATGCTTTCAAGGCCTTTTCCCACCGCGCGTAAACACGTCCAGAGTAACTGTTAGCGCGCGGCCGTGCCCCGCGTCCGCCGCAGCAACCGCTGCCCCCCCCCCCCCCGCCGCGCACAGTGCGGCGCACGTGCCGTCTTCGGGGACCAAAATTCGCTTTTCTGGCTCGTGGGTTTGGGAGTGATGTGTGAACATAAATCGCATTTGGTTACCCGTTTTTGCTGTTATCTCTTTAAGGTCTTTGTGCAGTATTTGACTATCTCCAGCCTCTACACATTCGCAGTTCGAATTGCGCAGGTGGAGATGCTGATACTCTGCTGTACGCACGCTGTACGAGTGCCTCTGCAAAACGCAGATACTTTCAGAGACTGAAGGCTTAAGTTATTGGTCGGGCTAGATGACTTTCGGTGATTTTTTTATCTTTTATTATTTATTTATTTTGTTACAAACCGCAACTAAAAGAAGGGTAGGTAAGAATGTATACGTGATAAAAATGCGATTGGAAATATGAAGTTCGAAGCTACATGAATGTGAAACCACTCAAGTAAAATGTTCGTTTACCTGAGTGGTGTCTCATTCATTTAGTTTTTACAGTTTCAGAAAAGAATTACAAAGTAGATTGTGGTATCGAGTGACACCTCGCTTGCTCCAAACTGCGGACTAGAAGGTCGGACCGTTATTGACGGAACGACGGACACACGCAGATTAGTCCATTACTAATTTTAACAACACGAAGCTCAAAAATTACGACTCTTCAAGAGAGAGAAAGACTTGCAATTTTTCCATTACAAGCTAATAAAAATATGGCCAACTTTCATTTCAACAAATTTCCAGTAAATTTATTTGTTAAGTGTTGTTAGAGTTTGGCGGAAAATTATCTGATTTTTATGGTGATATTGTAATCTCAAAACGGCCAAATTTTGAGAAATGAGTTGAAAATTGAGCCACAGATGGGTAGTATTAGGGGGCTTCGGCCGGCCTCCAAGGCACAGTACTGCTGTGAAGCGTTGAAGTACGTGAAGCAGAAGGCTGAGGGGTGAAGTGTCACAAATGGTATGAGTGTTATCACTTCACAACTATCGTTCAGTTCCTAGTTTTTTAATACATATTCTCAGACACTTGGTCTTAAAAATTAAATTAACTAAAAATATTAAGTATGAACATCATGATGAAGTGTGGATGATTTATCCACGTTTCAGTAAATTGACTGGAGATATTATTTACTGTTCCGTATCTAAATATAACTTAGAAAGTTGACCTACACAGAAGTTTACTTACACCAGATATATCATTATGGTTTTCGCGTTATATGGATGTGTATAGCATTACAAGTTTTTTCTACATTTCTGCGTCTCTTCCATGATTTTGGAAAATAGTTGTAATATTTCTTGCTAGTCTTGAGTGCTATTTGAAATTTTTAAGGGTTCAGTGAGTCTCGAAAAGTGTAATTCATTTTATAATACTGGTTTGTTTTTATAGGTGAACTGTTGGAATAATTTGTCTTAAAATTTACAGTTCAATATAGTCAACTTCATTGAGGGGTTACAAATAGGCATCCTTATATGGTAATCGAGCGTCTGTCCGTCAGTCCGTCACTCATGATCGTGGTTGGAAGGCAGAGATGCTGACTTAAGTTTACAGATTGTTGTTCAAGTCCATCTAGCATGGAAAAAGCAGTGGAGGTTGAAAACAAAAAGAAACATTTCACATTTTCCTTTTTAGAGAAAGAAAGAAAAAGTAATTTTACGAACTGTTAGTATTTTGACTGAAGGTTTCTTCAGCTCAATATATCTTCACCAAATATATCTTTTCTAGAAAATTGCAACAGTACAATGGGCATGTGCCATTTTGCCACGCGAGATAGGATAAATGCTCGTTTGATACACGTAATTTGGAGTTGCGATCTTTTGAAAATGAAAGTATTAGAAATAATACGCAAACGAAGTAGATGTACGAAACGTTTTATTCATTTTTCTACATTATTTTGGCAAGTACATTGTATCTTCACACATGGTATAACAATTACAATTATTCAGTTTAGGTACATTTCTTCAGTCCCTTACATTTTTTAACCATTCTAATTCAGTGTTCTTCGAATTGTTTCACCAACAGGTTTGTAACATCTCTATTCTACTGAAACATGAATCGAGGGCTTATTATAAAAGCAAATTTTCTGTTTTCTGGTAGTCTTTCAAATCTACAAGTTTTAATGCATTATTGAAATACTTCAATGCATTTATTTAACACTTGTTCCCTCCCTCTCTTATATATGTTTCCTTGAAAATTAAATTTAGTGGATTTGCCTGAATCATAATCCCTCTGCTACATGCGTCTTCTTAGTAAAATAATTAGATGATCTAGAACAACATCCACTTTGATAAAAAAAAGGTATGTTCTCTCTTTCAGAGATAACATGTGGTTATTTTGAAATGTTTGTTAGTGAATATAGACGTCAATAACCCTTCTGATAAAACAATAATAAAACCAAATTTAATGAAGATGGACTAGTGACGTTTTGTTCCGAATCTCCATACATATTAACGTGTCTGGGAATGTGCTTTTAAGAAAACAATTTATTAATTAAATTGACTGAATTGTTGAATACATTGAAATGAATTGACTGGAATGACTGAAGGAATTGACTGAATTGAATAAACTTAATATTATATATGTCTATAAAGCCATGAGCTCAAGACTGATTGAATTGTCAAAGTACTGTTGTAGTTTGCATTATAAGACAAACTAAGCAAGTGGAGGCTAGGACTTCGCAATTGCATTTCTCACCCACCCGAAGAGTACGAAATGAAAGGACTCTTACTCTACTAGTACTATCAAAGACCTTTGAAGGTTCTCGATTTTCAGCCACAGAATCTGCAAAATACTACATTGCGGAAGCTACACAATTTTTTTTATCCCTTCGTGATAGATGGAATTCAGTCCCTGCCTGGAGAAGAATTCTAGCGGCCGGCTGCTCTGATCGGTAGTTTTCGATCTAACCGACGGTAGGTCGGCGCCGGATCTCGCCATCCAGCGGGGGTAGTTTTCCATGGTTTCTCCATTCAATACCAGGCGAATGCCGGAGCAATACCCTATCAAACGGCCACGGAACGCGCACAATCTTTCCTTCCCCTTCCTTGTCCTATATTCACCCCTTACAATTACATGCACTACACTTCCCCACACGCCGAGAGAACAGTCGGGAGCGTAGAGCTTGTCCTTGCTGGGGCGGTGCCGAGCTGGTGGGACATACCTGGTTGGTGAAAACCCCGTTATCCGACGCCGGATGTAACCATCTAGCGGGGGAAGATCACCCCACCTGCCGAGGGAAAAAACATACACTATACTTATGGAATTAATGACTTTAGCAGTTATACGTCAATCAATCATTCCTTCTCCCTTCTGGGAATCGAAGAAGGTTCTTAGATGACGGCAAACGACGTACACCCCAAACCAGACATCAACTGATGTCACTGCAGCGCCTCTGACCGGGAGGTTCTAGGTTCGAGTCCTGACGGCGGCAGGATTTTCGAGACTAGATTTTCAGCTAGGTCGAATTCAGTCGCTGTCTGGAGGAGAATTCTAGCGGCCGGCTACTCTGATCGGTAGTTTTCCGTGGTTTCTCCTATCAACACCAGGCGAATGCTGCAGCAGTACCCTAACAAACGGGCCACGGACCGCGCGCGATCTGTCCTTTCTCTTCCTTATCCTATCTTCTCCCCTTAGACACACACTTACACTCACATGCACTACAGTACCACATATTCCGAGAGACCGGTCGGGAACTTAGACCTCGTCCCGGCTGGAGCCGTGTCCCGCTGGTGGGAGAGTCCTGGTTAGGGGGAAACCCCGCTAACCGGCGGTAGGTCGGCGCCGGATCTCGCCATCCAGCGGGGGAAGATCGCAGCCATCTCCCAAGGAAAAAACATACACTACACTAACGGGACTAATGACTAACGCAGTTGATGCGCCCGGAAACACGAAAAAATCAATGAATCAATCAATAATTCCTTCTCCCTTCTGGGAATTGAAGGAGGTCCCTTGATGACCGCAAACGACGTACATCGCAAACCAGAGATTGATCGAGTCGCCAATTGCAAAGTTTTATTTCTCCCGCGGACTCGACGTGTTTGGCGCACTGCGCGTGGCGCGGCGCGTCGGCGCGAAGACTTCCTAGTGCTGTGGGCGCAGAGCGACGGCGCGACGCGGCGCGGCGCGGCGCGCGACGTCACTGCGGCGCGCGACGCCCAGCGACGCCGGAGCATTCCGCTCGAGGACTTGGCAGCGGCGCCGGTGAGGACGAGGGCGAGGAGGCGCAGGCGAGGACCGCGATCGCGTTGCGCCGCCCGCGGACAGCTATACGATTACAGGAACGCCGTGCGGGGCGCGCGCTGCTGGCAAAGTGCTTCGGAAGCGAAGCGAAGCCACCGGGCAGGTGGACGTTGGAAAGTAACGTGCTGGCAACGCGGAATCTTGAGCTCCCGCAGGTGAATAGTACACTGAACTCGAGTTGTTGTGAACAGAGTCCAAGCTCTAAATCGGCTGAGTTTGCTCAGGGGAACAGCTGTTGCCGCGGAAGCGTCTGTGATCGGGAGGTCCTATGGTTCGAGTCCGGTGGCAGATTTTCTATACTAGCTGGATAGTGTCTAGATCGAAGACATTGCCTTTCTGGAGGTTAGTAAATGTCGGCTGTTCTTTTTTGTGGTTTCTCCGATCAATACCAGGTGAATGCTGTGGGCGTACCTTAAAAAATGGGTCATGAACCACGCGTGACCTTTCCTTTTCCTTCCTTGGCATTACATCTCTCCTTATACATACACAAACTTACATTTGCATGCAGCATATTACCACACGTGACGCGAGAAACGTCGAAGGCTTAAAACAGCACCCAGAGGTGCAAAACCCCACAAATCGACAATCTCACGTTCCGTGGGGTATGGGATATAACATGCACAGCACTTAAGGAACCAGATCGGGGGAGGCGGCTTAGAGCAGATGTCACTGCAGCGCCGCTGACCAGGAGGTCCCAGATTTGTGTCCTCTCGGCAGCAGGATTTGCGGCTCTAGCTACATAGCTAGGTTGAATTCAGTAACTACCTGGAGGAGAATTGTTGTGGTCGGCTGCTCTGATCGGTAGTTTTCCGTGGTTTTGGCAAGCAATACCAGGCGAAAGCCGGAGCATTAGCCTCACAAACGAGTCACGGATCGCGCGCGACCTTTCCTTCCTCTTCCTTGTCCTATCCTCACCCCTTACTTACACACTTACACCAACATGCACTACACTAGCACATCATCACACTACACTATCATAGCGATCTATAATGTTTGCAATTTTCAGATTTTTGTCTGGTCCCCCAACAGATATTACAGATGACAATTAGGAAAAATTCAAAATTTCAATTTTTAGGAGGGTGCAATTTTTGAGGGATACGTTATTTACCAATGATATTTTACAAAAAGTAACTATACTCTTGTATGTAAAAGCACAGAAAAAATTAGGACTGAGATCCTATTCCTTCGTTGAGAAATTACTGTCTGAAAAGCAAGCTTGGTTCATTCGCGTTCCAAAGATTTGGTCGCAAATATTTCTCAAATAAAAATATAGAAGGTAGGTAAGCCGTTTATTATAGAATGCTAGAACAACCTAGAGCTGAATTATTTTAAAAGGAGTAAATGTCTACAAATGCGAAAAAAGACGCACGGCGTAAAACAAAAATGACCGCCATTTGTAAACCAGACACAAAAGTAAATCAAAGATGTTTTTGAACAGCCAAAACAGAAGAAAACTTACGTACAAAATATGAATTTTTTTCGAGATGGTCGAGCGACCAATTTATTAAATTGTGGACAATTTAAAATGGATTGACCCGTTGACGATTTTTTCATTGGCCAAAATTTGTGTTCTCGAAACTACATATACATTTTCTCTCTTCACCATCAGAATGAAGCACAACTACATTCATATTTATCTGTTACTGGTTTCCGGGCTGAGTACATGGGATCTGATTAAGACTAATTTTTCAGCGGAATTAATTTGCTGTGCACATATCTAATGTAATACGATGGAACTCTGGAGATTTTTCGCGGTGTAGCTGGTTTAAAGTCGCTAAAACGGTTTTTTGGTAGACCCACTAAACTGCTATAAACAGGAATGTATTTGCTTTCCACTTTTCATGAAATGCTTTCGCGCTTTGAAGGCAGCGAAAAAGGGTCGAAAAGTCCTTTAATCAACCTCTCCGTACGGCGGTGTCTCTTTGACTTCTCAAATACACGAGATGTTCCACTTTGAAGACTATTTATTTCCATTTATGCCTTCGCTATAGGAAAATGTATTGCCCGGTACAAACCTTTTCAAATTTTATGATAATGAACCAAGAAAAGTGAAGTGTTGGAAGAATAAAATCTGGAGCGGATGGTAACTCCACGAGAAGAATAATGCACTGAAGCATTTCTTCAGTTCTTCAGTGCAATACATTCACTATTTTTGTAAAATGTTTATGAGAAAGATTCATGCCTTTGACGAGAGCACAGAGTAACCCAAGAGTAACCCAGAGTAACTTAGTAACTTAGTTATGACCCAGTTGTTGGACAGTGACATTAAATAAACCATTTTAAAAAAAATCTTTTATTTTTTAATATACATTTTTTAATAAAATGCGGAGAGTTGCCTTCGAGATACCCCACATGTTTTCTAACTCGTGCACTTTTCATTTACATGCTCGTAAAACTCGGAATTCCGTATGAAGGCTCTTCAGAAAATATTTTTAATTTTTCACAACGCTAAAATATGCTGAACGCGGATTCATTGAAGACAGTGGCGGATCCTAGGGGGCATGTCCCCACAAAAGATCTGGAATTTTCGTTTGTTACCTTCTTATATTTGGCAATATTGACTTGAATATTCATGTTAAAATTATGTAATTATTTCGAAAATAATTTTGTATAGTATCATATATACACTACAAAAATAATGTACAATATAATAACAGATATTTATTATTTAACAAAAATCTACGATGGCCCCCTCCAAAATGACCGGCTTGATCTGCCCCTTGTTGTAGGGCCTCGTTGTACCCCTTGTTGTTGTAGGGTGTTAACGTGTGGCCGTCATCTAGCTGCATTGCAGTCCCTTCCCTGTCTAGCAGATTCCACGCATGTAGGACAGAACCGTTTCACAAACGCGAATAGGACAGATAACGTGAATCATGACTTAATTTGCCCCTTCATCTCTCAGAGCGCTGGGGCACGAACATTTTCCAAGAAGCCGACGTCTCGCTCCAATCTCTCCCCAACTCCCACAAGCCGGGATCCGCGTAATTTTTCACCGGATCGGTCTTTGTGCCGCCCACATAAGCGCGCCTCCGCCGTCCCCGCCCCCGCCCACGCCCGCGCTCACCCCGCCTGTCAACCCCCGGGGAACACAATGGCGCGTATCTCAGCGCTGGCGCAGGCCGGCGGCGCCACCCGGTCGCCGCGCGCAAAGTACTCCCTGTCGCCGCCCATGAAGGAGAGCCAGCCCCGCGCGCGGCCGCCGCCAATGCCAGCGTATTGGGCCACCCTTTGCGCGCACCGGCCAAGGCGGCTCAGGGCATCGACTGATGTGCATGCAGGCCCTCTGACCGGGAGGTCCTAGGGTTCGGTGGCAGGGTTTTCGACAACAGCTACCGAGAGGTGGCTCAGTGCATCAATTGATGTCACTGCGGTGCCTCTGACCGGGACTAGCTTTTCAGCCAGGTAGAATTCATTCGCTGTTTGGAGGAGAATTCTAGAGGCCTACTGCTCTGATTGGTAGTTTTCCGTGGTTTCTCCGATCAACACAAGGCGAATGCCGGGGCAGTATCCTAAAAAACGGGCCACGGACCGGCCGCGATCTTTCCTATCTCTTCCTTCTATCCTCACCCTTACACACACATTAACATGTACTACACTACCGTGCATGCCGGGAGACCGGGTGGAAGTTTAGAGCTTGTCCCGGCTGGAGCGGTGTTCGGCTGGTGGGAGATACCTGGTTGGGAAATGCCGCTGACGTGCAGTCGTCAGATATCAGTCAGCGTGGAAAGATAACCGCCACTTCATGAGGGGAAACATGAACTACACTTATGGGACTAATGACCTTAGACGTTGACACTCCCAGAAACAGGAAAGAATCGATCATCGTGACTCGCAACAGCCAATCATAACATTTTTTTCCCTAGGGTTGTATCCTCTCGACAGCCGGATTATCCTTTACGTCCCGATGGGGCGCGTACGGACGCTCGTATTCGACCAGACACTAGGCACCAACACATTTGCCGGTTCCTCTGATCTGGGGTCAGCAGAACGCAAGGCACTCTACGACAACACATACATGAGAGACAAGGGGAAAACAACCATTCCCAAGACGGGACTCGAACCCGCGACTCTGTGGGGCGCTGAGTCGTTACACGCTCTTAGCCATCTCGGCCGTCCAGCCCGGCCACGAAGTAATTTACAACGGTTAAACGCATGGCTCCTGGCTGCGAAGGCATCGCCAATACTCCTGGGACAACGGAGGATGTCTGAGGCGCCGCGAGCTGTAATGACCGGGTTTCCGGCGGTATTGCTCCCAGCGCGGCCCCGCCGCCGCGCAACAATTATCGGCGCTTTCCCGCCAATTATCGCTTCCTGAGACGGCGGAGGCGGAGGCTGCCGCGGCGCAGGTGGAGGCGGAGGCGGCGTGGCCACCGCTGACGGGTTAAACGCCGCGTTGCTCCCCGGAGGGATCCGGAATGCAGGCCCTCGCCGTGAAACGCCGCCTCTGGCTCCGGAGAACGCGGGATCCTCGTGACCTCGGAAACAATACGAGTGTTGGTCTGTTTGATGAGAGAGTTGCTAACGGGCCGAAAAATGATGGGTTGTGTTAGGGCTCTCGAAATGGAAATTGTAAGTTGGAGGAAACATAAGACTATGTATTAAAGGTATTCGTGGTTTCTTTTAAGTATTGTGTTTTTGATTTATTTCTCATTCATTATTGTCAATAATAATAGTAATAATAAAATTTGGAGTTTGTCTTGTTGCAAAGCCCTATTAAAATTTAGGGTAATCTAAATCGAGCTCACTGCTTTGCGTAATATATTCGTTCTTAAAACTGAGAATCAAAAACTTCTTAGAAACCCCAAAAAGATAAAGCTAGTATTTATAAGTTAGACATTGAATTCTGTGTTTGAAGATCGTAAATCCCAAATGAAGAGCACATACACTGTCGTCGATGAATTGAAAGCCACAATTACTCAGAAGGTTAGGAAAAGCAATTCTGAGCATGAATCGCTGACGCAGTTGAATAAGGTGGCAAGCTGTTGATTTCTGCAAAATAATGCTATAATGGTAGGTTTTGTAAACGGAAATACTCAGGGCTTGATTTTTGGTGGGACGCGACGGAACCGCGTCCCGGTACCTCAGGAATAACTATTAATTATAATATAAATATTCAACTATTTGAATTAAATTAATCATTAATTTGGGGCGCGTTCTGGAACCTAAAGTTTTATAAATGAAGCACTGGAAATACTTATATGTAGAGCTCATCAAAATGTGAAGATTGTCAATCATAATGCAGAAAGACGCAGAGCTGCACGTGTTTCAATATTTTTTTACAGAGGCATAGTAACTCTGCCATTCAAATCAATCTATGGATTTTGTCTGAAATTGTTTTCACCGGACGGTAGATCATGGAATCGTAATATTGCGCGCTACGAAAGACTTTCCTCAGTAACTCCTTGCTGTGTGCAATGGACGTGATGTAGTATGAGCTGCAGAGCCGACGCTCATACTACAACATCACGTTGAAAACGTAAATTATGTACTCACTACAATCATAATAGATGATTGAAATGTTTCTTTCAGTTCTTTCCAAGTGATCCGGCTGCAACCAAAATAAATGCAGTTTTTCAAAGGAGGCCCTGATTCGGTTCACTGCGGAGAGACTTTCCTGGCGCACTGTATAACATGGAGCTGTGTGTTTCTCTAAGTGATTTGATTACAGGGCTTGGTTTGAAAAAGTGAGATCCTCGCATTGCTCTTGAATTTTTAATAAATTGTTACTAAGTAACAGTTAATAAGATGGCATCAGTCTTGTCATATCACGAAATACGATAGCTGCACTGATGAAATTACAATGACGACTAAAATAGATGTGCCAAAACGTAAATTTTGGTAGATCGCATAACAGCGACATTGGGAAACTGAGTCCTAAGTACGAGAGCTCGCTGCCCTCCCTCTGCCAGGGGTGGAGACGAAAAGTGTTCCGCATAACTCAATGCCAATGGTAAAAATTTAAATACAGCAGAGATCTCATGCCACTGGCAGTGTGTGTGGCAGAGAGTAGTGATTGCTTGCCAGAGGCTTGCCTTGCGGCAGCGACGTAGACCCCGGGGGCAGCCGTCCGACGCCTCGCGCACGCGTGAAGGATGAAACCGCGATGTCAATGTTTTTATAGACACATCCATTTCTTAAAGCTGATGTTTTTTGTCATCGACGTTTTTAGGATATTTTACGTTTTTATGATATTTTGTTTGCGAATGGAAAAGTCCTATAAACACATTTTTTTAAAAGTGAAAATATGAAGCAACTTACATTTCATATGTTTGAACGAAGCGAAAGATGTTTGAGCTGCCCTCGTCGAGCAGACTATTTTTCGCTTGATTGATTGATTGATTGATTGATTGGAGTTTCCGGTCCCGTCAACTGCTAAGGTCACTAGACCCGTAGTCGCTGTACATGTTTTTATAGGAGAGGTGGCGGTGACCTTCCCCCGCTCGTTAGCGAGATCTAGCGCCGACCTATCGTCGGCTAGCGGAATTTTCCCCAACCTGGCACCGGGAGAGGTGTCTCAGTGCATCAGCTGATGTCACTGAAGTGCCTCTGACCGGGAGGTTCTTGGTTCGCGTCCCGACGGTGGCAGGATTTTCGACATTCCCTTGTCATCAGCTAGGACGATTTCAGTCGCTGTCTGGAAGAGAATTCTAGCGGCCGACTGCTCTGATTGGTAGTTTTCGAGGTTTCTCCGATCAACACCAGGCGAATGCCGGAGCAGTACTCTAACAAACGGGCGACGGACCGCGCACGATCTATCCTTCCTCTTCCTTGTCCTATCCTCTCCCCTTACACACACACACTAACATGCACTACACTACCACATATTCCGGGAGACCGGTCGGGAGCTTAGAGCTTGTCCCGGCTGGGGCGGTGCCCCGATGGTGGGAGAGTCCTGGTTAGGGGAAACCCCACTAGTCGTCGGTAGGTCGGCGCCGGATCTCGCCATCCAGCGGGGGAAGATCACTGTCATCTACCGAGAAAAAATGCACTACTCTAATGGGACTAATGACCAAAGCAGTTAACGCGCCCGGAAACACGAAAAAATCAATCAATTATGAACGTTGATGTTCAAAAACATCGTAGTTTGGGAGCGATGTATTCTTAACATTGAACATTGAACAACGATATCCAACAATATGGATTTTTTTCAGCGAAATATTTACATGGATGTCTTGCGGAGGCGAAGTATTATTAACATCTACGTTTTGATTTTGATCATCGATGTTTTAAAAAGCATGTTTGGAATCTTCATGATTCTTAAGTGATATATTAACATCGATGTTCTAATTGTGAACGTCAATGTTTTAAAATATAGGTGTTTTCTGGGGGCGATATGTTATTAAAATCTGTGTTTTAGTTTTGAACATATTTCCCTAGTTTTAATATCCTATAAATTTGTATGAGTGAGGTGAGATCTTGCTGGGAAGGGAATGAGATATTTAAAATATTAGTATTATTTTGTCAACTGAATGGAAATTAAGAGGTCACAATTGAAGGGGTCACCAGCAAAAGGTGCTATCTGACTAACTGGCAAAAGGTGCTGGCAAAAGGTGCCTAATTTTACAGGAACCACAAAAACGTTTAATTGTCAAACTAATGATAATTCTGCCCAGGTTTTGTGTTTAAATGTTTTCTATTTGCCTCATTGTGTGTACAGCATCAACACTGCTGCCTTTGAAGAAGGCTATTATATTGGTCATTTCAGGAACAATCTGGTGACAGAAAGTGCTGTATGCGCCAGTTAGAACCTTTTGACGTCTGATATTTACAGTAAATAAAATGAAATTTATATAGGAATAATTAATAAATTAGGAAGTAATTGAATATTTAAATAAGTTAATTGTTATACACTACCTATCAGTCAAGCAATTGACATTACTTCTCAAGTCAACGTAATGGAAACCAGGAACTTTACTGCAAGGGAGTTTCTTGTAACTTGTTCACTAGTTTCGTTTAATGCTCTTGGTGTGCAGCAGTGGCGGATCCATCCCATTATTTTGGAGGGGTTGTCGAAGATTTATGTTAAATAATAAACATATCTGCCGCCCCCATTGAATCCGCCGCTTCTGTGCAGTACCCACGGCAGATAGCACCTTTTGCATCTTACCGTATTTGGGGGTGATTTTGCTTAAACTGCATTCCGCTTGTAGTTTTTATACCATTTTGCAGCATCTTTGAGCTTCGTATTTTTCACCTTTTGCCAATCATCATATCTGCCTTTTTTACCTTTATTGAGAAGTTTTACGATCTTCACCTTGTCCGCCATTTCTATGAAGATAGCATCTTCTGCATCTAATACCAACTTTCGAATATCGAAAATAATGCTTTGTAGTAAGTGTACGCTCACGAGATTGCACCGGCGACATAATTGCTTCGCATACGACCGTTGTACATTGAAATGTACCTTTCGGCGAAACTGTCAGTTAGCACCTTACTGTCGTACTGTCAAGTGTCCGTACTGTCAGTACACCTTACCTCGTACTGTCAGTGACCCCCTGTAATTGTTTAGACATAATACGGAGAGATACACACGAGCCTGCAGTTAAATCATGAGAATTCTAAAACGAGGCGTGTGTTTTGCGGTCGATGCCGCTCGCGGGGTGAGGAGTGGTGGGGGGAGGGGGGAGAGGGGGGAGAGGGGGGGTTCGAATCCGGAGTCGCGGGCGCGCGCGCGCGGGGCGCGGCATGCATGCGCGATGCGCGCGCGGGCGGCCGCCGCAAGCGTCCTTCGCTCGCCCGGGGTCAAGGTCTCACAGAGATCGGCCATCCGGAACCGCGGCGCTGCCGGCGCGGGCACGGGCGTGCCAGCGGCGCGCACGCGCACGTGAGCGGCGACTCCGGAAGCCGGCGAGCGCGCGGACGCTCTCACGCGCCGCCGGGCAGGCACGGGCGTGCGCCGCATACCGCACGCACGCGTGCACACGCGAGACGGGGGAGAAGTTTTATTCCGAGCATCGGTGGAGTGTCTCGGCCGATCATTTGGGCACGGCACGTGCAGGAGCGGCTGGCACCGATGCCCGGGCTCTGGGGTACCGCTAGGTTTGTGGAGGAACCATAAGTCGATGTGAAGTTGTATGCACTGTGTTGCGTGGCAATCTTAGTTCGTCGTCGTATTTACTTTGAGGTCTATCGTAATTATACGTAGGGCAGGAATACTATTAACGACCTTCGTAAGGATGAGGAGGAAAAGGGACAATAAGAGTAGGAACGTTGTTGATAGAAAATCCGTAATTACACCACACAAAGCATTAAACCAGAGTAGTATGTGTCAATGGATCAATGTAATTATGTCAACATGTTGCATTCTGAATGAGTTATTGAAAATAAGTAGCTAAAGTTATTTTCACTTCAGTTACCTATTTTTAATGGGGTGCACAATACATCGAAGCGATCAAACGTTCTCTCTTTTGTTCGATGACATTGTTTCTCTTAGTGCTGAGAAATAAAGAGTAGTTCTCAATAACTTAAACGGAATTGTGGAATAACAAGGTGTTAATGAAGAATTTTTACCGTCGTTTTATTTCCCATTCACCTAATGTAATAAACTGCATAATTCTAGTCTTCTTCAGAGATTCTCAACACGAATGACCAGACCCTAGTGAGGTCCATGAATGGTGGCTAGCTTATGCAGTTGCCCTATTGAACTCGTCAGGTCGATCTGCACATCAAAGAGAAATACTCGTTTCTTAAAACGAATCGATATAACCATGGTGCTTTCTTCATTGTAGGAATATTTTCAGACACTATACTAATAAATGACAATTATTTCTAATTTTCCAGGAATATTTTTTCTTGTAACATTTTGAAAGAAATTAATTTGCACCAGGTTTTGATTTGGTGCAAAACTGGTTTACCATACCCGCAGAGACGTTACATACACAAATGATCGGTCCATTAGCTTCGCTCTCTATCAGCGCACAATTTCTGGTTGCTCGCGATTTTCAGCCATCCACGGTGATTCACCGGCATCCTGTTATTCGCTGTGTGTGTAATTGCATTTTCCATGAATTTAGAATAAAAATAATTACGGCTGTTCCGAATTGAATTTTCAGGCGTCGGCGAGCAGTTATTCTGCGCGCTGCTTGGTAATGGGGCTCCTGCATCAGTAACTACCCGTCCAGTGGTGTTTAATTTCAATTCATTTTTCTTTTTAAACAAAATTTGACATTCGTTTGTTTCTTTTTAAACATACTGACTTTCTACCTGAGGTTCTTATTAGAAGGGTTACATTGGGTCGCTTGAATATAATGTGGTAGATTTTTATAATTGTGAGTAATTTTATTGATGCCAATGATGCATTGACGAAAGCTTTGTAGAAAAGAAGGGTAGAAAGAGAATTCACAGTAACATATTTGTGTATAATGTGTAATACGTAAGTGATCATTTACCTATGCAATAAGCTAGACGTTTATGGTGACCGACATAACAAATTAGTGCATTGGTAGAAAATATGTTAGACGCATTTTATGTCATAATAAGAAGTGAATGACGAAAGTGTTAAGAGAAAACGAGTTAATCGATATTTAATGAACGGGAGTTAAAGGGAAAAATTGACGTGGTACTTATATAATGTATGACTTACATGTACGTATATATGATGTGATGCTACGTAGTGTTGAAGATATCTTAAATTTACCTATGTTTACTACTACTTGGTTTTAAAATACATGATAATATGTTGTTTCTTCGCATAGTCATATTACTATTTGTACGCTGAAGTTCATTTCTTTACTTCTTTAAAACTCTTGTACTGAGCAATGCAACGTGTTATTAGGTGCTTCGTAAACCGTAATTTATCTTCGTCACACTTCACTAACTTCAGGAACAGTTTTCAGTTTATGATATTCTCAGGAGCCAGCAAGACTAATAAAAGTCCTATGATGAACTCCTTATTACCATGCATATTTCTTCGTTGGAATATATTAGGTTCTTGTTCCTAAACAGAGTTGTCGAAATAAGTATCTTTCTTGAATCTTACGAACACAGTAGCATTTGGAAGGTTTCGATGTGACTGGGCAATTACAATTGCTTATAACCTTTGCAAATGAGAAAAGGAGTGCTAACTTTAACCGCTGATTTTCTTCATATCCTCTTAGTGAATATTACAAATATGACACAATATTTCCTGAAATTAAAGGCTTAACTTGTTAAACTATTTGAAACTTTTGCGGGTTTCTTCATTCATGAAACTGAAAACTTTTATGAGACAAAATATTTATGGAATGTTAGTAATTAGTTGCTTTCTCGTTTGTAAAGCTTTAACCATCCATGTGAGCAGCTGAACTTGTATAATTTGTTGAATAGACTGTCAAGGTTATTAAATTAACGCTTTTGAACCCAACTCGCCTATTTTTATCCATTGTTACAGAAACTTTCCACAATGTGCTCTGGAGTTCATTCAGAAAGTTTGGTTCAACCTTCGTTTAACCTTTAACTGGTGCCGTACATTTTGTTTGTGACCGTGGAGGCGAAGACATTAATTTTGTAATTTGGCTGATTTTTACTTTATGAAACTAGAAATGAAAAGACATCTTAAAATAACTTTCCTCAAATATTGCGAATGAAAGACGTTTAATTAAATCGTTTCATCTTTCTGAAGCCCCCTACTTTTTATTTCCTATAAATCTGCATGAGTGAGGTAAGATCTTCAAGGAAAGGGAATAAAATTTTAAGAACACCAGTATTATTTTATCCACCTGAATCTAAATTGAGAGTTAACAATTGTTTAAACATAATATAGAGAGATAAACACGAACCTGCTGTTAAATCATGAAAATTCTGAACATATAAAACGATCATGTCTAAATTATTATGTCTATAATATTTCACTATATTGGTATGCATTCTTGTCCAAGCATTAGTTCATTGACATTTCAATAAAGATGTTCTTACAATTATTTCTTTAAAAATAATAATTTCCTCTTTGCAGGAAGACGTAGACACATTGTCATGCTCTCCTTCCGAAAACTTCTTTTCGCTGTCTGCATCATTAACACTATTGTTGGAGAGTCTCTGATATCGTCATCTGCCTCTGCAAGTCACTGTTTAACTACTCCATATTTTTCTTTATTTTCCAATGTTGTGTATACTAAATGCACTGATATAGACTGTTCACATTATAATGAAAAGAGTAACGTTAAACTTTTGTGGGATCTTCAGTGACACGGACACCTGAACAAATTTACTACCTCTCACGAGTTATAAAATGTTTCTGGGCGTCTTTATAGACAGTAAAGAATAGTTGTGGCAGCACCATGAAATTGGCTTGAAATCGCAATTTTTTTACAAAAAAAAACAAACAAACGGAAAACTTCTGTATGATATTTGACCCGACCATACCAATTAAGGGGTAAAGATAATAATAAATGTTCTCATTTCAAAACCTTCAGTTGGGTGTTTATGATAATCAGCTTCCCAGCAGCTCGGAATTTATCTTCATAAACTCTTCCTGCGTGAATAATAAACAAAGTAGAACGAAAATGATAATACAGAACGTGCAACAATAGATAGTACAGTGATGTGTGTTTAATAAAACCTTAACAGAAGAGAGAAAGATCATTCTGAGAAAACATCTTCTATGAGAGTTTGTGTTTAGTTTTAACATATTTACGGAACGTAGTCGTTATACCGGTTCAGTCGTTAAGTTTATGAAAATAAAATGAGGCAAACGACCCTGTGTTAATGCCAGATATGAATGTTACATTATAGATGTTCTATAAATGATAGTATATAATAGATAAGGACTCCGGGCGCGTCAACTGCTAAGACAATTAGTCCCGTCAGTGTAGTGGATGTGTTTTTCTCGGGAGGTGACGGTGATCTTTCCCCCGCTGCATGGTTTCCACATACACGTCGGCTGGCGTGCATTTCCGCTACAAGGTATCTCCCACCATTGGGGCACCTTCTCATCCGAAACAAGCTCTAAGCTCCCGACTGATCGATGTTCTGCAAAGAAAGCGGCCTTTTAACTCGTCTGTAATAAGTTCAGGAAATATTGACCCCAGAGCTCATTGTTGGGTACGAACGAGCTACTAGGTCTAACCTTCTTGGGAAGTCTTGGAAGCCGAATTTTCCAGGGAGCGGAGGGGAGAAAGGAAGGCTGCTGTCACCGTCGCCCATTCATCTTCCAGCGGATACGCCTCGTCTCCGCCTGGCGCGTCTCTGCCGTCGAGCGCCCCAGCTCTCCCCTGCCCTCGCGCTCACTCGCCTCGAGGCCGACTGCCCCTGGGGCGAAGGCCGCACTCCATCCAGCACATCCTATGGAACCATCAGCACTATCTGCGCCACAGTCACTGCTACTAGCACCATCACCTCTACCACCGACACTCCCACCACCACCACCACTATTCCTACTACTATCATCACCATCCCCACCACCACCACCACCACCACCTTTATTACTACAACCACTTCCCCAGCTTATATCATCACCACCACCTCCCCCACTACAACTTCTACCATTTTTAACACCTCTACCATACTGGTTTTTTCTAACGTGGCATCTGAGGGTATTATCTTGAAGATGGAATATGGCACGACTTTTGGCCGCTTTCTCGGTCCGTCGCTAGAGTCGCTTGATATGCAGCACTGCTTAATACGGTAACGATAATGCGACATTTTGCGGCAGGACCAAGAAAGACGCAAAATGTCGTGTCTTTTTCCACATTGAATATAATACCCTGAGATGCCACGTTAGAAAAAAACAAGTATAGCAGCAGTACCACCTCTTCAACCCCAAACACCAACCCTAACACCACCACTACCACTACCACAATACGACCACTATCACTACAACCATTGCTATCTCCACTACCACTACTACAACAACCCCAAACACCAACACCACCGCTCCCATTATTACAACCTCAAACATAACCAACACCACTTTCACTACTACAAAACATCACCTTCAGCCCACCACTTCAAAGTGACAATGCAACCTCTTCTACCACAGCCGTCGTCTCCACAGCCAACTTCCCTTTCATATCAAACAAAAAACATGACTATCAACACCATCGACATCATATCGTAACCACTTTGATTACAATCGTATCTTTTACTGCCACCCTCCAGTGATAACGGTGGTTTAGATTATGATGGTGGTGAATAAAATTTTGAAGGTGGTGACGTCGATTGCGGAGGCTTCCGAACGACGTCATCGCCGATAGTCTCAGAGATTTACTGCCTAGGGTGACATCGGCACCCAGAGAGGCAGTGTGAACTTTCAGCAGCGCGAAGGTATATGAGAGCACAACTACGTTACTAACCTGTCCATCAACTGCATTACCATAATTTCTTCACTGTCATTACCACTACCAATACCACCGTCCTCACAACCACCATCACCACCACAACCTCCACCGTCACCTCAACCACCACCATCCCCACAATCACCATCACCATCCCTACATCCACCATCACCACCACCCGTCTAAATCTCTTCCTCCTCTCCTCACTCGCCGGCCCCTCCCCCCTGCTTCAGTCGTTCCTCCTCTCGCGATTAACGTGCCCTGTGAACAGATGTATCTCGTAAATCAGAAAGGGTTTTTGTGGCCGGCGTGCGTTTTTCTGGCGTGTAATTTACATTGTACCTCCTCGCGACGCGAGCGGCGGGGCGGCGGGGCGGCGGGGCGGCGGAGCGCGCAGACGGGCGACGGCGCGCTGTGGCGCCCGCGGGCGCGTGCCGTCGCCGACATGTCTAACGAGCTAATGGCACAACCCGGCTGCCGCCTCGCCTCGCCTTCGTCCGCGCCGCCCCGCCCCGTCCCGCCCCGCCCCGGTGTACCTTAACGAGGTAATCACGAAGTATACACGGTGAGCGACATTGCCCCGACGCTGTAGTACAGACACGCCACCTACTTGCTCCCCGAGTACCCATTTTCGCCCGCTTTTAAACGTTATTTGCATATCGGACGCGTTGTCTCTTCTTAATTAACACATTAGATAATTATCGTGTGTCGATGCGTGTTGGGAGACGCTCAAGAACGGGGCGCGGGTCGATGGGGAAAATGAGGGTGGGGAGCATTGGCTCGGACTCGCGCGCGTGGGAGAAGGAAGAGGGGGAGGCTGGGAACGGACGGAGGAAAGGACGGAGGAAAGGACGGAGGAAAAGACGGATAAATGGAGGGACGAGGGGAGGGACGAGGGGAGAGACGAGGGGAGAGACGAGGGGAGAGACGAGGGGAGAGACGAGGGGAGAGACGAGGGGAGAGACGAGGGAAGAGACGAGGGGAGAGACGAAGGGAGAGACGAGGGGAGAGACGAGGGGAGAGACGAGGGGAGCAGGTCGGAAGAAGAGAGAAGGGGGCAAGGTGGGCGGGTGAGGATAGGGAAGGCACAAGAGCATTGCGGGGGAGGGCGATATGTGCGTGGGGAGGGGAGGAGAGAGGTGGCGTTGACTGGGGTGCGTGGGCGAGGGAGATGCAAAAGAGCCTCACATGACGTCTGCTCGACGTCTCGTTCGCGGAGAGGTCGGCTAGGGCGGGGTGTGCCCATTAACAGTGGGCGACACAAGATTCGAACTGGGAGCCTGTCGGATAATGTGCACGCGCTGGCCTAGGCAGCCAGTCGCTCCTCGCCTGGATCGGGGCGATCTCACTGCTGATAAGCCGGTTTCTTACGTTGCTGACTGCCGGTGATTGGCAGTCGCTGCTACAAGTTGACCTGGAGCGTCAGATGCATTCGCTTATCTGAATTGCAATGGATGCCTCCCAGACCCTGTTGGTTCAGGTTGAATGTTTGATGACAAATTACAGTTTCGCAGAGTATTTTTTTCTTCATCTCAACCTACTATGTCAAGTTCTTCAAACTCAGTTGGCTAATATGTTGCTAAGCTTGCGCTAATTCTGACTCGATTTAATGCCATCGTCTCTCATGTCTGCCACACATGATGCACGTGCATGCTGACGAGGCACCAGAGCCGGTATTTTGCTTCACTTCTGCGATAACACGAAGCGTGACAGGAACTACCGCGCGAAACAGTTTCGTACCATCTCTTCATTTATTTCAGATGGAGAATAGCACACTAGCATGTTTCACGTTAATATTATCAATTAATAATTCCTTTACCGTTTTGGACTAGATTCCTCTAGGATCTGTTTTTTAAGATATTTTAATTTTCTTTCTCAGTGTCATCGAAATTTTGTGGTCATTTCCAAAACTCGATGCGCTATTTTAGACTTGTGAGGACATTCGCATACAGCGAATCATCTACAGTTTTGAACGTCGGCTGGTGAGACCTGACACAGTTCGAGAGATGTGCACGATTCAGGGCTGTTATAATATGCAGCTCAATTCCGCCAATTAAAAATTTTCGTTTTCGTTCTCTATGAGAGAATATTTTTTTCTTTAGCAATACTCAGAAATATCCTCAGCGCAACGTTTCACTTTAAGCAAAATGTCTGAAAGCAAAGTAAATTATGAAAGGTAAATGGTTTGAAGTGGGACTGCACTGGTATGGGGTTACAGTGATAGGCACTTGCAATCGAGAAGGTAATTAGCGAACAGAAAGATAGAAATTGGTTTAAACTGTAAACCGAATATCTGAGATGATGCAATCGCTATATTAAAACAAGAAATTGTTCCCGGTTGTGCGATCGGTCAAGCGAAAAATGCAGATTGAGAAAGTTTGCAATTCTGTTAGTAACTACCGCTCCAAATTGCTTCGGAAAAGAATGCATTCCCTCGTAACTGCAACCTTGTTTTTAATTTATTCTGACATGGATTGTTGTTACGGCATTTCTTTGAACTAGACAGTGTTGCATCACTGATAGCATGTTAAAAACAATTGAAACCAACCTCTCAACCTCACTTAAAATTTTGATAGTAGTAAATAATAAATGTAAAGCCAGGTGCCACAAATAACTCATATAAGAACATTGTTTATTGAGCTTCTTAATAACGGAAAAATTATCTCAATTTTTCATGACAATGATCCAGATTAAATTATTTCAATCCGTTAGGACAATTTTTCCTCACAAGAAACTTTAGAAGCAATGTGAAAATGTGAAAAATGTTCAGTAATTTCAAAACAGCTGCCTGTATCATTTCATACGTTTATTTAGATAATGTGAAAACTAATTAAGTTTTTTATTTCCTTTTACTTTAGTATGTCGGCCTGCTTTTCAGTCGGTGTGTGTCGGGGCTAATATTTGGAATGGCGAAATCGATTCCGACGGGGTTTTCATTGAAAGTTGGAGTTCCTCGCCCACAACTTAGGCTACTTTCTGGGAATTATTGCTTTTTATTAAATAAAAAAGATTTTTTATTTGTTCGTTTCTATAGTTTTACAGTTCACTAAAAATTTTACACACCTTTTACTTTTTACATTTTTATGCCGGTCTTAATGAAATTTTGCACACTTGTCTATCTAAACAAGTGAAAAATAGCTCTTTATTTAATATTACATAAAAACTATCACCTTCCTTTCCTATTATTTTAAAGAAAATTTGTGCGTGCACTCTTCGAGGTTTTCGCTTATATCTAAAAAATAGAGAATAAATCCACCAAAGTGAATTCAACATTCTGATAGCTCGTAAAATTTACCACAATATGCATTTTGATTTATACCAATAAGCATTAAGCTTTAAGTAATTGAAGCTCAAAAGTTTGACTGGAGTTTTCCGGAAGTATCCAACTGTTTAAATGTGCAACGAGGGTGATAGCAACGATAATCGCTATGCCATTCTCCATTCCACTCTGAAGCTTCGGACCCCTCTTCCGATATTGTTGCTTCCGATATTTAAAAAAAGATATTCACTTGCATCCCTGCAAGATCCCGCCATATGAAATTTGTTTTCAAGAAAGATTCCCACAGAAAACGTGAACAGAATCTGATTTAACTGTATATTTCTCAACGTTAGTCCAAAACGTAGTATCATCAACCACGCAGTCACATACAGCAGTACGCTCTGAGGAAGGCCACAATATGTTGGCCGAAACGTCAGCTGCGAGCAGATCGACGCGGCTTGTCCCGGATAGTCAAGAGACATACAGCGAGCTCGGCGTTTGGCGCTTGGCGTTTCTTCGTTTCCCTTCGCCGCCTGGCTGCGGAATCGCGCGTTGCGGAGGCGACTCACGTGCGTGGGCGTCCTTGCCAGGGGTCGCGCAGATCGCTCTGGGCGGATCGCGGTAAGTGCTCGGCGAAGCGCTCCAGGAGAACTGGCGGCGGTGCTTGGCCCCGACGATCGCCATGTTTTCTTTACAGGAGACTCGTGATTGTTCGAGTCCTGATTATTCGAATTCCGTTTAATTAACCGATTGATTTGATTGTTTTTTTTCGTGTTTCCGGGCACGTCAACTGCTTTGGTCATTAGTCCCGTTAGTGTAGTGCATGTTTTTCGAGGTAGATGGCGGTGATCTTCCCCAGCCGGATGGCGAGATCCACCGCCGACCTACCGTCGGCTAGTAGGCTTTCCCCCTAACCACAGACTCTCCCACCAGCGTGGTACCGCCCCAGCCGGAAAAAGCTCTAAGCTCCCGACCGGTTTCCCGGAATATGTGGTAGTGTAGTGCATGTTAGTGTAAATGTGTGTGTGTAAGGGGAGAGGATAGGACAGATCGCGCGCGGTCCGTGGCCCGTTTAGTAGGGTACTGCTCCGGCATTCGCCTGGTGTTGATCGGAGAAACCACGGAAAACTACCGATCAGAGCGGCCAGCCGCTAGAATTCTCCTCCAGGCAGCGACTGAATTCGACCTAGCTGAAAATCTAGTGACGAAAATCCTGCCGCCGTCAGGACTCGAACCTAGGACCTCCCCGGTCAGAGGCGCTGCAGTGACATCAGTTGATGCACTGAGTTCCCGCTCCCGGTCCGTTTAACCGAGGCTGTTATCAAAACCCATTCTTTGGTGGTATAACGGTTAGCGTATCGGGTTGTTATACCCAAATTTGCGGGTTTAAGTCTGATCGTAATCGTGGATTTTAAGTGTGAAAAAATCCATAGTACATCTACCTTCGGGGAAGTAAATCCGGCTGTCCCATGTTGTAGATGTACTGTGTGTGTGTGTGTGGAAGATCTACAAGTCTAAAAGAAGCCTCTGGGCTAAATTTTGAGTGATATCTTCATTCGTCGCTAGAAGGTAAAAGAACGCAACGAAGTTGGCGTGGTCAGACGGAAGAGCTGGCCTGATGGCCTGAGTCTCGCCATGTTATCAGTGAATTGAACTTTCGAAAGAAGGAACCAAATAAAACAATTGAAAATCCGGAATCAGAACGGTACATATTAGTTGCTGGAGTAGTGATGATCCGAGGTATGCGCTAAGCGATGGCGTCAGCAATTCTAGGTACATTAGTGGCTTTAATAACCTTCTTGGAATCCGATGATTATCGAATTTGCACGTTAAACACTTGAAGGATATTCATTACAAATCTACTACAATTGTTCCTTGGCTTGTAGTAAATAAGTTCATTTACATTGTCCCATATTCATGTGTAAAATGAATATATACAGTGTACTACATAATGGCATTGCACACAAATTCTGTCAACATAATTTCTGTCTTGTACTGTCAAAAGTGTCCTTGGCCATCGCGTCGTGTTGGAGGGTCACCAATGTAACATCGGTGGGGGTCGTATTGAAGAAAGACCTCCGACACTATACCAGAGTCGAGAGTTTTTTTCATTGTGCAACAAGATAGAAATCATTTCAAGATTTTCTAATTTATTTTAATCGAGCATTTATCTGCTATGAATTTTGAAAGATTTTAAGGGGAGTCTGTCAACAAAAGTATGAAAATATTGACACTTTTAAAACTTAATCTAGTTAAATTATTTAGACTTTTCTGAACACAGTGATATAACTTTCATTGCAATATTCGATATAGAAATAGGTTTTTTAAACGTTTAAATCTCTCTGCAGCAGGTCGGAAGCATTCTCTTTTGTTATGCCCCTTTTGATTTTTGTTTATTCGGTCAACCAAATTATCTTAAATGCCTGTAACTTATTTAGACACTTAGAAAAGGTTCTGTTCTTCACGTTGGTGAAACTATCACAATTGTTACTTCTTGACTGTTGTACTTTTGTAACAATCGTTTCTTTACATCTCTTCGTTGTGTTTGTGAGGTTAGAAATACTGTTTTCTAGGGAAGTATACCTTGTTTGTTAGAGAAATCTCGGCTAAAAAGGCAATAATTAAAAAGGGAAGGGCAGCTTTAGTTAATAATGAAGAAAAGAAAGGTGTTACATCATGTAGTGGAAGTTGCCACTAGAAAAAATGTATTTAATAGTTAACTTCAACTTCAACATTAGTTTTTGAATTATTTTTTTGCACATATGCCCAATTATCTTAGAAACTATTAAAGATAAAAAGATGAAATTTTCAGGATAGTTTTATGTACACATCACTGAGATCTTAACGCAAATGCTGAGGTAGATTGCAAAATTGGTAGATTTATAGATTAATATGTTTCCAATGTTTAAAATGATTTTCAATTCTTTTTTAAAATTCTATAGAAATGTTTTATTATATCAAATAATTCTGCATACGTATAATTCGTAAAGAAAAGTTACACAAAATACTGCAAAAATTTCTAAGTTCTAAGTGAACTAGTTTCTGATATAAAAGATCAGAAATATATTCAACTTAGCACAGGCTACATAGGGCCGCCAAACTCCCCTTAACGTAGAGATGCATAAATCGATCTATGATTGCAAGTATACCTGATGACGAGACCAACCTATGGTACTCGCAATGTCTCTCAATACCTTCCATACGAATACAATTATTAAAATGAATAGAAGTATATGTTTACTATTGATTGTCTTAAATAATTAGAAACCTCTGAAGCATAAATAACTATAGACAATCCCTTTCAACATATTGTTCAAATTACTTACAATTCTTCACTAAACGATCTCCGAATTACCCAAAGATTTTTCGTAGTATTCGAAGCGACCACGGCCCAGTAACCTGCGGCAATTGCGAGTTTACTGTATTTTTTGTGTGAAGTGAATTGCGGAATGGCAATAAAAATTATATAATTGTTGACATCTGATGATGAAAATCATTGCGTTATATTAATGTTTCACATGTCGTGGCCTCTTCCTTAACGTTAATAAGCGTGTGGTGATCTCCAGCAATTTTATAGAAAACTAGTGGCATGTAGAAGCAATGACTGCTCAAATATTGAACAAATTTGTTAGAAATCGAAGCCTTTCAGGCAGGCGTTAATATTAGTAAACATTTTCTGGCTTTTAAAAACCCTAATAAAATAATTATGGTAAATAAATGAAATTTTGATACAGAGAGTCCAATTTAGGTGGTTCAGGACTTCAATTGATATCACTTCAGTGCCTCTGTGCGGTATGTCGGGTTGGAGTCCGACGGTAGTGGCAGGATTTTCGACACTAACCAGATAGCTAGGTCGAATTCAGACGCTGTCTGGAGGAGAATTCCAGCTGCCAGCTGCTCTGATCGGTATTTTCTGTGGTTTCTCCGATCAACACCAGGCGAATGCTGGGGCATTACTCTAACAAACGGACCAAGGACCGCGCGCGATCTTTCCTTCCTCTTCCTTGTCCTATCCTCGCCCACTTCTCTCTTTACATGCACTACACTCCTACACGTTTGGGTCGGGTGACCAGTTGTGAGCTTAAACCTTGTCCCGAGTGGGGCGGTGTTTCGCTGAGGGAGGTTTCTGGTTGGGGAAAATCCCACAAGCCGACGTGCAGACCGACAATCAGCGGGGGAAGAACCTCGCCATGTCACGTGATAAAACTTGCACTGCAGTTACGGGCTAATGACTACAACATTTGACGCGCCAGGAAATAGCTCATCAATCACTCAATCAATTGATACATAGAACAGGATGTATTTGTATGCATGTTTCAACATAAGGCGATCGCGTTGAGCAATTTCAATTAACTTTTGCACTAGCGACCGCAAAAGGACATGGAAGGTTTAATATTTGGTTTATTTTGTGCTACTGAATATAATGCGACGCACATTGTATTCAGTCGGTATTAACAGAGGTAGGTATTTATAAATACATATGTTTAATCCATGATTATTAGTGTCACTGATGATGGGACAAAATGATCCTGTAACGTGTTTGGATAACGGTTTAAAAGTAAATAACATTAAAACTAATGTGGTTGATATCATCTACTTTATCGTTATTAATTACAGCATGATCTCCACTGCCGCCACGGAATTTATTTGATAGATTTTAGTGATTGCCGAGCAGAAGTGCAGGCAGGGCATAATGGGGGGAGAGCGAAGCGTGGCAACCCGGGGGTGGTCGGTAAAAAAAGGCGAGGTAGGGGGAGGAACGGCCCGGCGGTGTTGCGAAGGCCGAGCTTCACAGAGAGAGCGAAAATGGGCGTGTCCGGGGATGCAAATAGAATTACTTCCATTTTACGCCGTACAATGAATTCCCTTTCCTATATATTAGCTTATTGTGATAAATGAATACTTGTCAAATGTCAGGTTACTTCTTCTAAAGTAATAATATGTTTTATTTGATACATGTTTGTTAAACTTATATACGTAAATTTTTGCAGTAATGCAAACAATTGATATTTTTAATTTTATTTTACGAATTTCAGAAACGTGAAAAATGTATGACATGTGCAGTGGGTTGTTCAATTCTGTGTAAAACTTGATAATCAGAGAAAATATTTACCTGTAATAATAACATGCCTTTCTTTAGATAACGACCCCGCAATCCGACCTAGATCGATGCTTTGATTACTTGTTCGTAATTTAAATAATATTGTCTCCATAATTATTAGACGAAGGTGCATAATTACTTTATGTGCTTACTTAGACGAAGGTGATTAATACTGTAAGGAAATACCAAATCCTACCATTTTAAATGCACAATTCCGGGATATGGGCGTGACATGTCCAAGTATCATCTGATTAAAATCACCATCAGAAAAGTATTCCCACTGAATCCTTTCCCCAACGATTTATATTTTTTTTTTTTTTTTTAGTATTTTTTGGGTGATCGGGAACCGGCCATTCTGCTCAAGAAAGGGTTTTGGAATGTGAACAACGTAGTATCGAACTGCGAGAATAAATATATTTGCTATCAATGTTCCTTAGAGCTGCTGCAAAATTCGTCAATTCTAACGCATGAAGAATCCACACGACATTACTCAATTATCCTAATGTTTTCTTCATTATAAGCCTATTAATGGGATTTCTTCATGGTTTTGTATGTTAAATAAAAAATAGATCCCTTTCATTAGTACTCTTAGCCATATTTAATTGTTGTTCAAGGAATATGTCGTTCATTCACTCATTCCAATGTCTTCTTTCCAATGTTTCCATTGGTGTTGTGTTGGAACATCGACCAGGATGTCGTCCCTGGAAGGATCGAATTCATAGAGCGACTGTTCTGATCAACCAGTTTCCCTGACTACTTTCAGGCTAATGCCAGAGCATCCTCTACAATCGCCCACTGTGCGTGACCTTCCCTTCTAATACAAATACCCTTTTGCAGAGTGGAATTTCGAGAGTGATTACTACATCCTGCAACGTCTGGCATGTAACTAGCATACGACGGCGGAGAAAGGAAAGTTCTACAGAAATATGGTAAAAAAATAGTGACCCATTAATTTCTTAACTTCAGGGCTTTCAAACTGTTGTATTATGTGGGCTACGTTATTCCTTCCCGTGGTAGAGGATCCACAACCTTAGGCTATTTTAGTTGAAATCAAGGCTTTAAGGAAAGGAGAGATAACATTTGTTAAATGTATTACAACGAAATTTAACACTGGGGATATGCACGTTTTCGATTACAGTGTAACTCCAATTATCCGAAGTTCAACTATCCGGATCACTAATGATCAGGTTCACGTAGAAAAAGGAATTTTTTATGGCTAAAATTACTTTGTTACAACGACGAATTGGTTTTGTGCGATAGTTATAACAGTACAATGTTCATTTGTTTATCGTTCTAAAATCAATCCGCAGTGAACGTTTAAAAGGCAAACTCTTCCAGTGAACAATAAATACAGTATGAACAACGATCCAACCTGATTGTCACTATATACAGCTGCTCACCGACCAGAGAATGCGAGACTTTCCTGCTCAGAAACAACTTTAAAAACTCTCTTTAACCGATATGTTCAAGAACTCACACTTTAAGGAAGAACGATAGATACAAAATGTAGAAAACATTTCTATCTAGAGATTAAAGTCATATTATATAAGTACTTATAAACAAATTTAGTTTAATTAAAGATATTGTATTTTCTCATGCTTTATCGATTATTTGATTATCCGGATCGGGCGCGGTTCGAACCAAACCGAATTTCATTGTGTGTAATTCCGAGGCGGAAGAGTGGCAGGTAGCCCAGCGTGGCGAGGCGGAGGGAGGTGGGACCGGGCAGGTTGGGGCAGGGCGGAGCGAGGCGGAGCGAGGAGGAGTGAGGAGGAGCGAGGCGGGGCGGAGCGAGGCGGGGAGGGGGGGGGCGGAGCGAGGCGGGCGCGAGGCGGGCGAGGCGGGGCGGGGGAGCGAGGCGGGGCGGGGAGGCGGGGGCGGGCGAGGCGGGCGGGCGCGGGGCGGAGCGAGGCGGGGTGGGCGAGGCGGGGTGGGGCGAGGCGGGGTGGGGCGAGACGAGGCGGGGTGGGGCGCAGGGCGGGGCGGGGCGGGTCATAGTGGGGCGGGGCACAGCGGGGCGGGACGCGGTGAAGCGGGGCGGGGCGCAGCGGGGCGGGGCGAAGCGAAGCGTGCCGGGGCGAAGCGAAGCGTGGCGGGCCGGGCGTGGCGGGGGCTCGCGGGACTGGAGGGAGCGTGGAGGGATGGAGGAGGGGCGGGGTGGGGCGGGCCGGAGCGGAGCGGGCCGGGGCGTGCCGGGCCGGGGTGGGGATGGGCAGGGCAGGGATAGGGCGGGGCGTAGTCGTAGAGCGGGGCGGAAGGAGCGGGGCGGGGCGGGGCTTGGCGTGGCGTGGCGGGGACCCGCGGGCAAGAAGGGAGCGGGGAGGGGTGGAACGGGGAGAAGCGGAGCGGAGCTGTACGGACCTGGGCGGAGCGTGGCACGGGGGCGTGGCAGCGCGGGGCGAGGAGAGAAGAGGCGAGGTGGAGTGCGGGCGCTGGCAGGCAAGTCGCCGAGCGTGCGAATTCCGCGCGGGGTCCCGCACGGCGCCGCACCCGTGTCCGTCGGCCCAGGACACGCACGCGCACGTGCACTGTGGGCCCGACTAGGGGGAAAACCGGTCAAAAATGAAACTGTTCAATAAGGCGGAAGTCACTTCTGAGCTTCGTAGTTCGGGATGTAGATTCAAATACCCCCTCTGGAGGATTATCGACGTCCGTTAAGTACAAACTGCGGTAAAACTGATCACTGCCTGGATGAGAATTTTTCTAAATGGCTATTGCTCTGTTCAGTCATTTCCAGAGTTTCCTCTTATTAATTTTCGGCGAATTCTGTTTCAGGAATTCAAAGAATGGACCACAGTTTCCGTACAGTTGTTGTTTCCGCATTGTATTTGAGAGAGCTCTATTGTGAATCCTAATTTGAAATTCTGTAGTTTTCCGAAGTGGAAAGTAAAATCTTTACTAATGTAAACGTATTCCCCCCTTTTTTTGTAATATTCGTACTATTTGACATTTCATGTCGTACGACCTCGTACAAGTACATTTTTTAAACGTCAAGACACGAATTGTTGTGGTTTCTACTACTGCGTAACATACCCGAACATCACCCTTTCGAATCATTAGTTAAAAATAATCATTCACAGGAATGATCAATCAGGTCATACAACTTTAAACAAACGTGCGCCGTAAACGCGATTAACTAGAGCAGAGGTCTTAAAGATGTAGAAGTACAAAATCGTCCATACTGATTATATATCTCTCATTACCATTGTCATCGCTTTATAGTTAAACCATATATATACAACTATTTTCAATCCAACCTAGTGGTGCTAGGACAGCACATACTTTCTCGCATTATTTCTAAATTTGCTATTTTCGAGTATACAGAGGTTTTAACGACAATGAGACGTATGCCAATCTTTTAAGAGTTCTTTCTTTTACTTTGAAAAAAACGTTTTTTATAAATCGCATTTTCGAAAATTCTGAGGATTCAACGAAAATGAGCATTGCACCGCTCTTTGGAAAATGTGCATTTTATAAATCACATTAATTTCGACCTGAAAAAAACGCGGAAATGGCTCGATTTTACACTACGCTTTTGCCCGTTTTGTCGCATTCCAACGCATCGTGCGGTGGCGGAGGCGGGCGTGCGTGCGGACGCGCGGCTGGCGGCGGCGGCGGCGGCGGCGGCGCCCGCGTCGCGTCGCGTCGCCCTGGCTGCCTGCGCCCGGCCTTGCGACGCCGCGCCCAAGGACGTCGCCGCTGCCTCCGCCTCCGCCACAACCACCACAGCCACCGCCACCGCCGCCGCCACCG
This sequence comes from Teleogryllus occipitalis, assembly GCA_011170035.1. Taxonomy (NCBI): domain Eukaryota; kingdom Metazoa; phylum Arthropoda; class Insecta; order Orthoptera; family Gryllidae; genus Teleogryllus; species Teleogryllus occipitalis. The sequence goes on along the minus strand of BLKR01014946.1, from coordinate 63,062 downwards.
CCACCGCTGCCGCCTCCACCACCACCTTCACCACCGCCACCTCCTCCGCCACCGCCTCCACCGCCACCGCCACCGCCGCCTCCGCCGCCACCGCCGCCACCGCCGCCACCGCCGCCACCGCCGCCACCGCCACCGCCGCCACCGCCACCGCCGCCACCACCGCCGCCACCACCGCCGCCACCACCGCCGCCACCGCCGCCACCGCCGCCGCCGCCGCCACCGCCACCGCCACCGCCGCCGCCGCCGCCGCCACCGCCACTGCCTCTGCCTCTTCCTCTGCCTCCCTCCGCCTCCCTCCGCCTCCGCCACCGCCTCCGCCACCGACACCGCCACCGACACGGCCGCCACCACTGCCACAGCCGCCACCACCGCCACCGCCACCGGCACGGGCACGGCCGCCTCCACCTCCGCCTCTGCCTCCACCTCCGCCTCGACCTCTGCCTCTGCCTCCGCCACCGGCACCGCCGCCGCCTCCACCGCCCGAGCGACCCGCTGCGCTGCGTCGCGACGCGACGCGCCCGTGTCCGCCCGCCCGCTCGCCCGCCCGCCCGCTCGCCCGCCCGCTTGTCGCTTTGGGACGCGAGCCCCACCCCACGGCGCAACTGCGTCGCGACGCGCGACCTGTGCTCTCGCCTGCGCCCTGGCTTACACAGGGCAGCTGCCGGCCTCTTTTGCGGAACCATCAGCAATTGATTAGTGATTCTGGGCCCGTCAACTAGTAAGGTCATGATTCCTGTAAGTGTAGTGCATGTTTTATCGTTTGAGGTTCTTCATAGTTTCTATTAGCAATACCATACGAATGCGGGAGCAGTACCCTAAAATACTGGCTACAAACCTCGCGCGATTTATGTTCACCCTTCTTCGAACTATACTGTTTCAGTACACATATACATGGTCTTACATTTACTCAAAATACAGTACAGTATTTGTCGGGAGACCAATCTGAAACTTAGAGATTGTCCCGGGTGAGGCGGTGCACCAATGGGGGAGGGAGATACCTGGTTGAGGAAATTCCCCGCAAGCTAACATTAGGTCGCCGCCGTATCTCATCATACATCGGGGGAAGAACACCGTAATCTTTCGGGAAAATATTCACTTACAATTACTGGTCTAAATACCATAGTAGTCCATGTTGCCATAAATCTCACAAAATCAGTGAATCAAAATTCATTCATATTACTTTGTTCCCATACACAATTAGGACTATTTCAAACTTGGCTTGGTATCATTGCTATCACTTTCCGCTTAATTTTCACTACGAAGCCTCGTACTAATTTTCTTACCTTTATGATTTCTGTTTTCATGTCCTACGCCAGGACTTTGTAGTAATGCTAGTGGTCCCTATGCGATTAGTGCTGAGAAGTGCAGTATTTTTCGCTTGATATACTGGACCTCATTAAAATTTAGTGTACTCGAATGTTTTGTAAGACCACTGTGTATGGACACGAGATTGTCAATTATTACTGAGACAAGCGTCACCCTCTGTATCATTTTTGCTCTCTATTGAGTTTAGCGTTTTCCCTTCCTCTTTGCTTTTGGGTGCAGAGAAATTATTTAATGCATCAAATGTTGATATTTTGAGAGATTGATGATGTTGTACGGGTGCCTGTTACTGAAAGTGTTTTTTCCAAACACGCTAATCTTTGAATCTGCGAACAAAACTAGAGTCTACCCGTGCACAAGATTTTCTCAAAAACAGATATTCTACAATTGATATGATCACTGTGAACTTTCGCAAATTTTCGCGAATTTGCTTTCGTGAAGTTTCCAAGAGACACGTGTTAGGAGACTACAAGTTGCTATATTATAAAACTATCCTGACCTTTGCAAACATTCCGCACTTTGTAAATCGTTGTCTTGGAAATTTAAAAAAAGTTTCATTTTAGATCTGAACTTTAAACAGCCAGACCATGAGTTGCACATTAGAGCAATGTAGTTTCGTCTCCACGAGCTCATTCATGAATTTAATTATACCTCCATCTTAAGATTCTGCAGGTTTCTGACCACCTGTGGGTGCTACAGATATGGGGTGCCTAAAAAATCAAAATCTTCAAAAATTAAAAAAATGTTTAAATAGATCTCGTTTTGTGATATTTTGCTTCGGAATCACAACTCGGGCTCCCCCTTCCCAAACCATGTGTCTCTAGATGTTCTCTCAAAAATTTCCCTCATTCTGTTCACATAATATGAAAATTAAACTAGATGTCAAAATATTTAATTTAAGAGCTTTTTTTACGAAATAATTTTATAAAAGTTACGGAGGTGGTTGTCGCAGTACCTTCCCTACCGCCAGAAATTGAAGTTACGAATATTTAAAGAACCCAAAAGGTCGGACACTCTAATAAAATGTAAAACAAGAGTGCAAAATATTTTTCGCAGGAAATTGCTTTCTCTAAAAAAAGCACTTTTTAAGTTGTCTCTTTTTAAATATGAAAATAGCTTCTTACTGGACCTCTTCTTCTCGAGTTTCTGGCATTCCGTGTCTATGGGGTAAGGAATATATTTTAAAAATTGTAATACACAAAAAAAACTTTAAAAATTGTAACATTTAGAAATGTATTATTTTGCAGATGACGGCACAGAAGACGTGACTAGTGTATTTCGGGCAACACTAACATTTAGTATTAACACTCTAGAGCGCGTCGTTTCCGAGTTATTGGCGACCGCGTAATGCAGTTTGCATGGGTGCCTGATTTCCTAGATGATCTATAATTTGCAACCTCATGTCTTCAGTCTCAAATATATTTCTTGTAGGACAGGGGAGGAGGATAATTTCTTATAGAGCAGTAGCTTACTTACAGAGGTTTCTGTCGATGGTTTCGTATAAATTATTTATATTTCTTATTTTATAATTACTTAAAAATCGACTTGTTGTGAAAGATTTATGTCGAATTGCTTAAGAAAACTTTACCCGTTACATTACATATTATAAGGGGATCCGTGGAATAAGCAGCCGACGCGTTTCTTCTCACTCCTAGGTATCGGGATAACGATATTGAAAACCTGCAACAATATTTTTCGTAATTTCTCGAAGATACTCAAAAGACATTTTTTATCACTACTGAACCATCACTATTGTTATATCTTTTCTTTATTGTCGGGGTAAAACAGAAAATCTACGTAGTCTGCTTGATTTCAGTCACCTCTTGAATGCACGGAGCGAGTTAGTGGTTGTGTCCCCGTTAACTGTTACGTTTATGTTCTTCATTCCGAGGGCGACCGTAATTCCCTTGCCAACTTACATTGCTACACGGTACACCAACTTCTAGATAAGAAGGTGCAAGGAATTCTTACGGTCACCTAGAACGTTTCATAGTGTTTACAAGATTTAAAAATTCTTCTATTTAATTAAATACTTCCTTGTTAAGTTTTTATTTATTTTAAGAAACAGAAATCTTTTTGAAATAACAAATAAACAAAAAATATTATGCAAACCAGTGCAGATCTGACAAGAGGTATTAAACACGTTTCGGAATGAATATCCAATAATGAAAGTTCCACTTGGTGTCTTCTGGACGATCATTAATCATTCTGTTTACTGATAACTCACGTCTAATCCATAAATAATTGTGAAACATTTCTTTAGTTCTCCAGATTAACTTTGTACCCGATAATAGGCGAACAGAATAACATAATGTGGAGATCCAGGTTAATACCTAGAATTGCTATACTCGATATCAGTATTCATTCCCTTTCAAAAATGGAAAGGGTATAAGTTTCCTAATAAGGGAAAGTAGTTAGCAATTAGTGTGAAGATAAATAAGATCAGAAGACGATCTTATTCATCTGAGAAGATATTAATTCTGATAATTGAAAATTTAATGATCGCAAAGTATCAACATCCTTAACATAAAAAACATAAGTGCATATTGGGAGATGTTGGATACCAAAAAATATCACCACTGGTGATACCAAATGTAAGGGGTATTAATAGATGAATCTTTCAGTATCATTAAAAGTGATCGAATAATTCTTCACGTCTTCAAAATTATCACTTCCTCTTGTTTCGAAAGAACGGGAATTTTGAAACTGATATACGCGGATCCTTTATAGGTACATTAACGAGAAACTTGCCTTGTCTCACCCACGTTTTCTAATTTTGAAATATTTGAAACATCTACGGTATCTTTCTAGCATTATTGATGTAATACACCAGAGAAAACGATATAATGCCAAGAATGCACAAGTTATGGTTTCCTCTTATATGACCATGAAGTTCTACGTAGGCGTGCACACCCGATAATAAGAGGAGGGCGGAATTACATTTCTGGGCTTCCTTTTCCATTGAACCATTTTATTTACAAAGGATATATATTCTTAGAAAATAAATAAAATATTCTACAAGAAAAATGAATTATAGCTATAACGATTCCATTATTTAATACAATAGATTTTTTGGTGAATTATTAACATATTTCCCAGAAGGTTTTGGGCGCTTCACCAAATCTATAACAATTCTCCATACTACCACGTTAAAAAAGAGGGAAAATCAGCGATCGAACCTATTTTCGAAAATAAAATGTTACATACACGTGTCTACTGGACCTCTTCCTAATATTTCCAAGGGAACGACGGCTCCCCTTGGCTCTCCGTTTTGTGCACACCTACAATGTAATTTAACAATGCTTGTTGCACACGATGATCTTGTGTGTACATTTTATTATAAAACTTTTGACATTTTTTTCTTCATGAATGATATTTAATTTTGAGATTGATAATGAGATTAATACGAGATATTCAAAAACACCAATTCATATAATTATTGGTAATGTTTTTAATAATTTCTCATTACAATAAAGTGACAATAAGGAATGTTAAACATTGTTGGTGCCCTATATTGATATCAATACCGCATTGATTATTCAAATTCTGCGTGCTCCGTATCCAAGAGGTTAAATTGCGACTAAATGATTGACAGATTCTTTTATTGACATTTCCGGGTACCTCAAAGGCTATGGTCATTAGTGTCGGTGAACATTTTAACCAGAGAGGTGGCGGTGCCCCAGTAGGGATGGCAAAAAAATTGATGTTTTTAAAACATCGATGTTTTTCACCAGAAAGTGATATATTAACATCAATATATTGATTTCAATGTTTGCATCACATCGATATTTTTTTTTCAAAAACATCCATGTTTTTTATTTTTCAAATAAAGGGGTTTAGGCACGTTGTAGAGTAGCAGCAATTCACAGCAATATCGTTGTTTTGCGTCTTTCTCTTTATCACGCTGCACATTTCGCCTGTGCAATCTGCGGGAATATTAGGTGATTTTACTTCAATGGTGTGTGAATGGAAGTGACTCAAGGCTAAAGTAGCAAAACACGTTGTTTTTTATTGTTAATTTTATTCATTACATTCGACAATAATTTTTATTAACATACTACTAAAGTATTGGTAACCAAACTATAAATATACCCCTTTTACGTGCTGTAATTAAAAATGGATAAATAATAGCATGTTTATTAGTCTGTAATTAAAACATCGATGTTTTCATCGACATCGAAAACCCTTTAGCGATGTATCGAAACATCGATGCATCGATGTTGTGGTAAAGTTTGCCATCACTATGCCCCACTCTTGAGGTCTAGCCCCGAAGCGTCAGCTTGCGGGGAATTTCCACTCCTAGCATCTTCCCTGTGGGACAGCGCCGTATCCTTACCAAGCTCGAAGCGCTCGCCTGGTATCGTCGGAGGGACGTGCATATAGGTGTGTGGATGTGTGTGCGTGCAAGAGAAGAGGATAGAAGAAGGAAGAGGGAGAAAATATCGCAATTGGCCCGTGGCCCGTTAGGACACTAGTCCGGCATTCGCCTGGTATTGATCAAAGAAGACACGTAAAATTACCGCTTAGAGTGACGGGCTGCTAAACTTCTTCTTCTTCTGACAACGGCTGCATTCGACCTCGTTATCTACCTAGTGTCGAAAATCCGCCTGCGTTGAGATACGAACCCTAAAACCTCCTGGTGAGAGTCAGCGGAAATGCTGGCCTTAACCTAACACTAATTGGCTCTACGAGGGCTGTCTTGTCTATTAAGGTCTGGTTCCGAAAGGGATCGTGTCGGTACTTGAAAACTACGACCGTAAGCTGTGTTCTTTGGGGCGTTTGGCAGTGTCAGTTTCTAGAAAAATAAACAACTGTCAACTTCTACTCTTGCATTTACCTACCTTCTTCTCTCTTGCTACTTCCATATTTTCCTTCCCTCATTAGCGATAAATTATGTAATCGCATTATAACGAGTTTCGTTTCCTAACGTGTTTAGCAGATCGAAAATGTTGCAATACAGAATTGTAATGCATTAAAACTTTTTAGTGAACTCAGTCTCCCTGCAATCGCAGGGATTGGGACCGATCTAGTCAGGCCGCGCTTCATCCACTGATTGTTGTTAAATTGGTAATATCTGTACTTTAATTTCTGGTGAAAAATGAAAATAAATATAAGGACTTTAATAATATTGTTGGCGTTCCGTTTATTGCAATTTTAGAAATATAATTTCCAAAAAATGGGTTTTCCTATTTTTTTAAATTTTTAACCCAAAAGAGCTCATTCCAAATTATAAATTCAGCTATTTTTTGCCGGAACGAATATGAGCAATAAGTATTTAAAGGTTTCCTAGCGCTCCGAAGAATTTGGAGTCCCCTAAGAATTTAATTAAATTAAAAATACATAATAATAATAATAATAATAATAATAATAATAATAATAATAATAAATGTTACGGAAATAATTAGTCACAAGTACATTTTTAATGAGGATAGTAAAAAATTCAGCATTTTTCTTAAACGTCCTTAATTGTCGGTCGTCGGACCCGTCCGATTTAACATGGAATGACTCAACTGCAAAGAGAATTACATTGACGTATGTTAATAGACACATCGTATCGTACACAGTTCTCTAATAGTTTTCGTAGCGTCAGCAGTCCGGGATAATATGATTATTTGACAATTACTTCAACTCGTTTTATCCTCATGATCATTCGAGATCTTCGAGAGATCTTCCTTAAAAAAAATACCCCCCCCAAAAAAAAAAAGTGCTAGACATTGAAGAGACGGAAACAATCCCATCTGCCCCGCTATCTCATTGAGTGGCGAGCGCTGAAAACGCCCGCAACTGTGAGGGGGCGTGCCGTCGACGACTCTTTACCGGAGCGTCGGTGCGCCTAGAACCGGCTGTAGCGACTAGGCGCCTCGCGCGCATGGGAACTATCCACTTGCTGGGCGTTAGCAGTCCGGCTGCGCGCCCCGCGCCTCGGCGACCGGCGGAGCGTCCCAAGCAGCGCGACGTCGGCGGCGCAGCGAGCGCAGTGCTTTATTAAGGCGTCGCGGCGACCGCACAAAGGCTCGCGCCGGCCGCCGCCAGCGCCGCGACGGGGCAATTAAGAATTAAATACTTGAATGGTGCCGACAGAGCTACGCGCCCTCCCGCTCGCCTTACCCGCGAATGGCAACCCACGAAAAAAAAAAAAAAAAAAAAAAAGAGGAGAAGAAAAAAAGACCACAAACCTGCGGCGCCACAGCAGCGTACAGGGACAAAAACACCGTCTTTATGCTCGAATAAATTCCTCGTTAGGTAGTTAGTGTCTTATTTGCAATCCGTCGGCGAGCTGCTGAAACAGGAGGAATGCTCGTCGAATGTGCTGAAGGTTTAAATAGTAAATCGGGCGCGATGGCTAGTACTGGTGCTTGTAAACTGATCAAAGAGACCAACTGATCGTGAGAATGAGAATTCTTTCTCACAAACAAAATGTAATTATGAAAAGATCATATTATTTGTAGTGCCAGTCTAGAATAAATTACTAATTAATCGTCCGAGAAGTATATTATTTTTCAACTCATTAATTTCTGAACAATGTAGTCGTATGATTGCCGGCAGTGTATTTTAGCGACAAATTTATGCATTTCTTTTTATTTAAAATTCAGCATATTTATTAAGCATTACCACATAATTAAATTAAGATTATTCTTATTAAAACAGTTATAGCTACTCCTTAACTGGGCGCGTTAACATATGTACGAATAACCGGACATTTGCAACTCCAGCTATGCAGTCCGCGAGGTTCTGGGTTTGATTCCGATGGTGAGGGATTTACGACCGCAACAGGTGTGAGCCCGGATTGTCAGACTGAGAAATGGAGACGCGTGTTGATAGCTTTGATTGGTTGTTTCCGAGTTTCCGTCTAATCAGTTCCTGACATACCGGAGCAGTAACTTAAGCAATGGGCCACAGACCGCGCACAATATTTCCTTCTCCATCATTTCTTCACTTCTGTCTTTAAAGTCAGACGATGAGAAACTTCCATATTCATATGTCCTAATGAAACAGAAAGATTTTGGCAATATTGCATGGCAGACGAGAGGACCGCTAAGAGAGACAGAGAAAGAGAAAGGGAGAGAAAGATAGGGACATACAGAAAAGGAGTCAGAGAAGAAAGAAGAAAATGAGACAGAGAGAGAAAGTAAAGCATTGTAAAAGGGTGACTGAATAATTGATTGACATTTCCTGTCGCGTCAACTACTAAAGTAATGCGAAAGGAGTGATCTGGCGCCGATCCCAGCCAGGTATGTGCGATGGAGTAATTCACACAAGAGTATGTGTGCAAGGGGCGGGGAGATAAAGCGAGGAATGAATCATCGCGCGTCGCCTGGGGCGCGTTTGGAAAGGTATGAGTAAGGCCCTGCGGCATTGACCTGACATTGGTCGGAGAAACCATCGAGATCTTGCCGATCAGAGCAGTCACCAGTAAAATAATTCTTCTCCAGATACCGGCCGAATTCTACCTGGCTATCTAATTGGTGTCGAAAATCCGCCACCGTAAATGAGGCGAGAAAGAGAGAGAGAGAGAGAGAGAGAATAATATAATGGTAAGAAGAAGAAAACTGAGGGAGAAAGTTATATTATGTGATTGTAAGGGAGAAGGATAAATGGATACGGTGAGAGGTGATATAGTGACAGACGATACAATGTGTGGTGTGAGTGTGAGGGAGGGTAGGAGAGATCAGGGAGAGAGAGGGCTAGGGAGAGTGGAAAGGAGGGAGCAGGGAGGGGAGACAGAGAGGGGAAGCAGGGAGGGAGTTGGCAGGGAAAGAGGGTGAGAGAGTGGGGCAGGGAGAGGGGTAGGGGAAGACAGGGGGCAGAGACAGAGGAGGCAGGGAGAGAAAGGGGCAGGGAAAGGAAGGGAGGGAGGGCCAGGAGAGTCGAAAAGAGTGGGTGTAGGGAGAGAGAGTGAGAGAATGGGAGGGAGAGAGGGAGAGAATGGGAGGGAGAGAGTGAGAGAATGGAAGGGAGAGAGTGAGAGAATGGGAGGGAGAGAGGGAGAGAATGGGAGGGAGAGAGGGAGAGAATGGGAGGGAGAGAGGGAGAGAATGGGAGGGAGAGAGGGAGAGAATGGGAAGGAGAGAGGGAGAGAATGGGAAGGAGAGAGGGAGAGAATTGGAGGGAGAGAGGGAGAGAATGGGAGGGAGAGAGGGAGACACGGGGAGGGAGAGAGGGAGACACGGGGAGGGAGAGAGAGGGCAGGGAGAGAAAGTCAAAGGGACGGGGATAAACAATTGTTTAATATTCCTCCGAATTGCCGATATGATTCGAATGTAACGAAAGCCGCGAGCTGTGGCGCAGGACAACACCCGTGTTCGGCCACCACAAGACTCGTGCACTCCGCAGCCTAACGAGTGTCACCTCCCAGCGGCGTAATTATTGCAGCGGAAGGTGCGAGGCGACGCGGGCGATGCAGCGGCCACCTGGGCCCCAATTAAGCAGCCCTTTGTCCCACGGCGGGCGGCCGGGCGCCGACAGGCAGCGGTTGCTTATTTTTCGGGGCGCGGGGACTACACGGGAACGGCATTAGGCGGCGCGCGCCGGGGATGCCATGCCGCGTGGCCCGCGCCCGCCGCTTCGCACCCGCGCCCGGACAAGCCGCTCGGCGGCGAGCGGAACGCACTGTGGTGGGAGAGAGAGGGAGAGCGCGCGAGACAGAGGGACAGAGCGAGAGGGAGATGGCGAGAGGCAGAGAGAGGCAGGGCGAGAGGCACAGAGAGCGTGAGACATGGAGAGAGAGACATTGAGACAGAGAGACATTGAGACAGAGATATTGAGAGAGAGAGACATGGAGAGAGAGAGACATGGAGAGAGAGAGACATGGAGAGAGAGAGACATGGAGAGAGAGAGACATGGAGAGAGAGAGAGACATGGAGAGAGAGAGACATGGAGAGAGAGAGACATGGAGAGAGAGATATGGAGAGAGAGACATGGAGAGAGAGAGAGAGACACACAAAGAGACAGGGAGAGAGACAGAGAAAGACACACACAGAGAAACACACATAGAGAAAACACAGAGAGCGACACACAGAGACACACACACAGACACACACTCAGAGAGGGAGACACACACACAGACACACACTCAGAGAGGGAGACACACACACAGACTCACACAGAGAGAGAGAGAGACACACAGAGAGAGACACACAGAGAGAGACACACAGAGAGAGACACACAGAGAGAGACACACAGAGAGAGACACACAGAGAGGGACACACAGAGAGAGACACACAGAGAGAGACACACAGAGAGAGACACACAGAGAGAGACACACAGAGAGAGACACACAGAGAGAGACACACAGAGAGAGAGACACAGAGAGAGAGACACAGAGAGAGACACACAGAGAGAGACACACAGAGAGAGACACACAGAGAGAGACACACAGAGAGAGACACACAGAGAGAGACACACAGAGAGAGACACAAAGAGAGAGACACAGAGAGAGACACAGAGAGAGAGACACAGAGAGAGAGACACAGAGAGAGAGACACTCAGAGAGAGAGACTCAGAGAGAGACACACAAAGAGAGACACACAGAAAGAGAGACACACAGAAAGAGAGACACACAGAAAGAGAGACACACAGAAAGAGAGACACACAGAAAGAGAGACACACAGAAAGAGAGACACACAGAAAGAGAGACACACAGAAAGAGAGACACACAGAAAGAGAGACAGACAGGGAGAGAGACAGACAGGGAGAGGGAGAGACACAGGGAGAGACACAGAGAGAGATACGCACAGAGAGAGATACGCACAGAGAGAGAGAGATACTCACACAGACAGAGAGAGACACACACAGACACACACACAGAGACATACACACAGAAAAGAGACACAGAGAAAGAGAGACACACACTCACTCATAGAGAAAGAGAGACACAGGGAGAGAGAGACACACACACACTCACAGAGAAAGAGAGAGACAGGGAGAGAGAGAGACACACAGAGGGAAGGAGAGAGAGACAAGGAAGAGAGAGGGGGAGAGGGAGAGAAAGAGAGGGGGAGAGCCGGAGAGAGGGGGAGAAAGCCGGAGAGAGGAGGAGGAGAGAGAGGGAGAGAGACAGAGCTAGAGGGAGAGAGCGTGTAATGAAAAACTGGAAGCAAGAAATATGATTTTTAATTTTTAATTTGTAATAGTTTATTTATTTTTCAGGTAGCGATTTTCATTAGAACTAATGTGAAATCACTTTGACAAAATGTCGGCCAAAAATATTAGATTCAACGTTCGTACAAAGTGGTTGATGTTCCTTGCTTCAAGTATAAAAATGTGGTTTAGAATATTATAGTGAATGAAACGTAAGGTTTTCCTTGCCATTTCTTTCAACCATTATGTAATCAAGGAAGTCAATTTCCTATTTAATTTAGAAAACTTTCAAATACAATATAACGCCATTGAGTGTATTTACTAAAAATTGTGTGCAATTTATCGAACAATCACTTCACATTAAAGGTGAACATTTTGTTCTGTTTTGTAACGTTACGAAACAGAAAGAGGCAAATAATTGAAATAAACGGCGTGTCGCGTACGCAGGCTATGATGTCTGCGGTTAAGAGGAAAACCGCACATCACAGCACTTCGTCGGCAGGAAAGAGGCTAACACAGAGATAATGAAAGACCCTGGGGGTCGTCATAACTTGCACGAGATGGTTCTACAAATTAAATTTTTATCATTAATGAAGAAAATATAACTAAAAGGAATAATTTAATAAAAGTTCGTAATATTTTAATAGAATAATTCATTAATAGTTCGAAATAGTTTATCATAAGTAACGTGTCTAACATAAGTAATTATATCTTATAACAATATGAGATTGGAACATTATCAAACGCGTTTGATAACCAATCGAGTGTTATAATAAGATGTTACGATACGAATTTCACACAATCTTTCACCCTCTTTGTGAAAAATCCTTGAACTATAATTTTCGTCTAAATTTGACTTTTGAGCAAGGTGAAATCTGATAGTAATTAATAGGAGACCAGGGATTAGTTCTGTTACTGACATTACAAAACTGATTATTGTTGTTAATGGTGGGCCTAGAAAGACTTTTGTATAACTCATATTACGGTTTTGATCTCTGTTTCGTAAAGTTTGATTTTTAAACAATCAAAATGGATAAAATAATAATCGATTTTGAAAGTATATTTCCTAATACCTTCAAAATAAACCCTGTTGACGATCTTCATTGGAAATATTTCGGCTCCTCAGTTAGATATTTACCCGTATTTAACGATTATGAGAAGAATACGCTTAACTCGTTTTGTACTAATGCAGAGAATGATCAGTTAACGAACATAATATATTTAAAGTCACGAACGATTTTCTTGACTGTGTAATAATAATAATAATAATAATAATAATAATAATAATAATAATAATAATATAATATATTAATAATAATAATAATATAATATATTAATAATAATAACAAAATAATAATAATAATAATAATAATAATAATAATAATAATAATAATAATAATAATAATAATAATAATAGATATACAATAGATTTACTATAATTTTTTATCGGGGTCCTCAAATTTCGGTAAATGTTTTCAGCTTGTATTTATCTGTAACTGAAATAATCCATTCATGTAAGCTCATACGAAAATAGAATCACAGCTGTGAAAATGTAATTCCTACACAGGATAGTAGGGAAAACAAGAAGAGATTGGATAAGAAATAATACAATTACAGAGGAACTCAAAATTACAGCGCTACTGAAAGAAATGAAAAACAAGGCTCTGAAGTGGTACGGATATGTTAATAGAATAGCAGAGACAAGCAGAAAGCCGAAACAAATGATTGAAGCCAGGTCAGAGGAAAAAAGATGATCTGGAAGGCCAAGAGGAACAGGATATATGCCAAAGGAGCGAAGCTACACTAGGAGAGATGAAGCTCAAGGCACAAGACAAAGAGTCATATGGCTAATCAGACGCTGAGACGCATCAGGGAAGAAGAAGAAGAAGAAGAAGAAGCAAGTGCAGTCGTGCTTCTCACTCACCTTTCGCATTTTCAACCATATTTAAATCGCGAAGAGCCACAAAATGTCCGCCACTTCCTCTCCAGGAAGCCGAGGGAATGAGCATGTGGTTGTGAAACAGACGCGCAATGCGGAGGGAAATTGATGGTTTTTGTTATATTGCAAGCGGGAAGTTACATACACTACAAGGTTATATTAAAATAATATTTAATTTTTTATACACATTGAGAATGTCTGTAAATTGAACAATTGTATGATCTCAAAGGTATTTAAATTTCGTATGGTTTGGACTTGAGAAAAGTTTGTATTCGACACTCTCATTTGGATATATGTCATCAATAATTTATATTTCAGTTTTAATTGTGTGTGCGTTTCATAGTTACAGTGTATCTTTGATATCTCGTTCAAGAATTCGTATTATTTTTTATAACGAATTTTATTTAATTCCTCGCATAACTATTACTCACGTGATTCTGGCTAATTCAAAATGTTAATAGGTATTTGTAAATTAATATTCTAAGTAAAAAAAACAACTAAATGAATGTCTAATATATTTAACAAAAATACTCTTTCCCTTCAAATGCAGTACATCGAGGTTCCCACGTGTTTGCAAAAACTTATTCAAATCGCAAAGAACCACAAAATGTCCGCCCCATGCAGTTCACCCTCGCCCCCTTGAGGAAACCGCGAAAACGCGCGTGGTTCCGAAACTCGCCGTGAGCCCGTGGAGCGGAGCGGAGAGGTTTTATTGTAAAGCGAGCAGCGCGAGTGGATTGGAGCGGCGGCGAGGGGCGGGGGCGGGGGTGGGGGCGTACGCAGCGGGAGCGCGGGCCCGCAATGTTAGAACACCGGGCAGCGTGATCGGCCGCCGCCGCCGCCGCAGCTCAAACACAGGTGGCGGCAGCGGTCGCGACCCCGCTCGCCGGCGCGCCGGTCGACAGCCCCGCCGCCGCCGCAGACGGCCGCGGCCACAGCCTCACGGTGACCGCACTGCCTTAAGCCGTATTTACCTAGTACAATTTCCATCCAATTTTTGGACCAGGGGCTGGGAGAGATGGCTCATCAACTGATGTCACTGCACTCCCTCTGACCGGGAGGTCCTAGGTTTGAGTCCCGACGGCGGTAGGATTTTCGACACTAGTTTGTCAGCTAGGTCGAATTCAGGCGCTGTCTGGAGGAGAATTCTAGCGGTCGACTGTTCTGATCGGTAGTTTTCTGGAGGTTTCTCCGGTCAACACCAGGCGAATGCCGGAGCTGTACCCTAACAAACGGACCACGGATCGTGCGCGTTCTTTCCTACCTCTTCCTTCTATCCTCACACCTTACGCACACTTACACTAACATGCACTACACTACCACACACACCGGGAGACCGGTCGGAAGCTTAGAGCTCGTCCTGGTTGGGGGGAATCCCGCTGATGATACCTGGTTGAGAAAAGTCCCGCTAACCGAAGCGGTCTGCGCCGGATTTCACCATCCGTCGGGGTAAGACCACTGCCACCTCCCTGGAAAATGCACGCACTACACGTACGGGACTAATGACCGTAGTAGTTGATGCGCCCGGAATCACAATCAATCCATCCAATTTTTAGTGGAAAAATTGATACAAAAATAGCTTGGAGTGTTCACCATTACTATATTTCGTATAGAAACCCGATGAGGAGATGACGCCAGAACATGAGGCCAGAAGGCTCTCGCTAATACCATTGTGTCTCTGGAATAGATGGGTTCGGTTAACGATTGATAGGTCAGTGATTCCGGACACGTCAAATGATAAGTTTCTTAATTGTATGGCGTGTCATCTTGAGGAGCTTTCACCAACCAGAATCTTCTACCACCGGGGCCCAGCCCAGCAGGGACAAGCTCTAAGCCCCGTACTGGTCTCCCGGCTTATGTGTGGTAATGTAGTGCATATAAGCGTAAGTGTGTGTGTGTAAGGGATGAGGATGGGAGAGGAAAATACGAAGAACGATCGCGCGTGGTCCGTGGTCCGTACCTTAAGGTACTTCTCCCACATTTGCTTGATGCCAAAAAATAAAAATTAAGTGCACAGTGCAGTACGCAGTGAACAGTGCAGTCCCTTTTATATAAATGAGAAAATTTGTAAAGATTTTTGGCTTTTAAACTTGTTAACGTTTTAACACATATTCCTTAAGTCTCCTTAAAGTAGAAATATCATCGCAATGTGTGTTTGTAGCAGTGAATTCGCTCTCAGACCTACACATTACTGCATGGGCCGGCAGAGACAACTGTATCACCTGAATTGAAATTTGGATGAAAATGTATTGTCTAACAATCGAATGCAGCGCTAATTTTTCGAAGTCAAATTTTGCAAGGCGCATCATATACTAGTCCTTCCCACTGATTTTAATTACGTTAGTTATTTCTGGTTGTTCCGGACGCGTCAACTGATATGGTCATTAGTCTCGTAAATGTGATGCTTGTTTTTCAGGGTGGTGTTGGTGTTCTTTCCCTTACTGGGTAGTGAAATCCGGCGGATCCGACGTTTGCTGTTCGGTTTTCCTCACCAAGGTATTTCTCCCATAGGGCGACACCTCTTCAGCCAGATCAAGCTCTTAAGCTCCCGACCGGTATCATGACATTTGTGATAGTAATGTCCGTGTTTGTTTGTTTGTTTGTTTGTTTGTTTGTGTGTGTGTGTGTGTGTGTGTGTGTGTGTGTGTGTGTGTGTGTGTGTGTGAGGGGAGAGGATAGGGCAAGAGAGAAGAAATAAAGATCAGGCAGGGTCCGTGATCCTTTTGTTACAGTACTACTACCGCATTCACTTGGCGTTGATCGAAGAAACTATGGAAAAATGCGAATCAGAGTAGTCGACCACTAGAATCTCCATTCAGCGTCTGAATTGGACGTATCTAGTTAGCTAGTGTCAAAAATCCTGCCACCGTCGTGACTCGAACCCTAGGACCTACGGTTCATAGGCGCTGCAATGATATCAGTTAATTCCTTGAGCCACTTTAACCGGTCGTCGCGTACGAAATGTATAATTTTGGCATTTTGTGATATTAATGTCCCGCAAAGTTCTTTACTATTATTGTCGCGCATGGTTTTGGCAGCAATAGGTTTGTCAGCACAACACATTCGCTTGCAACCTGAACTTTAAACTCTAACCTAACCTTCCTTAACCTTACCAAAAATCTTAAAAGATCAGGTCATGACGGCGTCAAATATTGTGCTTCAGAACGCTAACAGTGCTGAGATTAAATTATTTGGATTTTCTACAGATAAATGAAACGAGCGACATTCGTCCAAACAAAAAGTGTCCAGTCCGGTCGGTCATGTTTTTGTACGAATGAAATTGGATGGAAATTGTACCGTTTAAATCAAGCCTTAGGCTGTTTTGCTGCGGAAGAGTAATTAGTTACTGCCAATGAATCAGATATTAGTTTGAAGTATTTTGGAGGGCGCACAAAATGTGCGAATTTACTCCACTTTCTTTTACGCCATCAGAATCAGTAACACTAGCAATACACCATTTGCTGTGTTTGACATGGTCACTTCACTACTATTCCAGGTCGTAATCAAGATCGTGTCAGTAACATATTTCCCTATTACTTTCGCCCTCAATAGCTTTAGGCTTCATGTTTCTGGTTTGGTAGATCTATAAGAAAAATTACATACGCATACATACTTCGCGAACAACGGATTGAAATTATATCTAAAATACTTATCTAGAAAATAAAATTTGTTAATCGATTTTAACACTCATTTCTAGTAGTTATTTTTTCAAAAAAGACAAGTAATGTTATCTGAATACATTTCTAAATGTTTGAACCTAGAATAGTTTGAGATAAATTAACTTCGTTCATTTTCTTCTTTTAAAGATACTAATCCTCCCGACCGTATACGTTAGTAACCACTATTTCTACCGCCATCACCACCATAACGATGTTATTTCCAACAAAATCCACCTCATCACCAACTTCACCTCCTGCTTACCATCCCCGCATTTTAATTAAACACAAAATCACCTCCATTATTCTTTCACCAGTCCACCACTCCTACCAATCAGGTCTACATTGCTTTCACCTTCCTCTTATTTCCTTCATTATCTTCTCCTGCTTTCCTTCTTTCTGTTTCTTCTCCGTCTCCTCACCTACTTCTACCTGCTTCTCTTGTTACCCTTTCTTCCTTCTTCCCCCACGTCCTCCTCCTATTTCCTTTCCTCTAACCACACACCCTCTCTTCTCCTTCTCCTCCTCTCACCTCGTCTTCTTCCTCCCTCCAATTTTGCATTCTCCTTCCACTTCCTCCCCCTCCTTTCGCATCCTTCTCCTCTTTCCACCACCACCTCCTCCTTTTCATTCCACCTCCTCTTCTTCTTTCTGCCGCCATTTCCTCCTCCCTCGATTTCGTCTTCCCCTCCTCCTGCTCAGGCGCCGCTTGGCACCTCTCGCCAATCCCGGCGGTTTGCTCATTTGACTTTCACTTACGCGGCGCCTAGTGGTCAGACGGGTGATTGCGGCGAGGGGAGGCTCGCTCCACGACTCCGCCAAACCGCGAGGAAGGGCACCGGCGGCGGCGGCGGCGGCGGCGCTGATGTTGCTGGCGGCGAAGACGGCGGAGGTGGAGGCGGAGACGGAGGCGCTGATGGTGGTGGAGGCGGCGGCGGCGGCGGAGGCGGTAGCGCTGATAGTGGTGGAGGCGGCGGTGGCGGCCGTGCTGGTTGGCGGTGGCGGCGGTGGCGGTGGTCGCGCTGATGGTGGTAGTGGCAACGACGGTGATGGTGGCGACAGCGGCGATGGCGGCGGCGGCGGTGGCGGTGGAGGCATCGTTGCCCCAGAATGCAGCACTGCCCCCTCCGCACGGTGCTTGGAAAGACTCAAGAAACGCTTTTTTCAGAGGAGCTATTCCGAGTACATACGAAACCGAACAATTTTCAATGCTTAATGTTCCATCTAAATTTTTATGTTGACTATTATTGTGGAGACCTGTTGTCATTTGATTTTATAAAGCTGTGGTTATGAAATTTATTTATATTCTTATATTACTCGTATGTAATATACCTCATTTTGTGACGACTTTTTTCGGTGTCAATGTTATTGCTTTGAAATTGCATTTTTCTCTACTTCTCATTACTTGATAACTATTCTTTTATCTTGAAAACATATTTATTACTTCCATTTTTGTTACTAATAATTGGTTAATTAAGCCTACTAGGAGAAACGTTACATTCACGATTCATCGGTTATATAAACAGTGTGGAGATTTGTGTTCAAGAATTCAGAATACGACAGTATAGGAATATGTTCACGAAGCCTTCATTTCCAACTTCATCTAACCGTGTAAATTTGAAGTAACCATTCATGTAGAGTTCTAAGAAAATGTCAAACAGAGGATCGTATGCGGTCCATGTCTGGTTCTTCAATATATTTTTTGGCATTCGCCTGGAGTTGTGGAAACCATGGAAACGAGCTATTAGAGTTGCCGGAAGAAATAAAATTCCAATTCTCTTTGAGGTAATGGTCGTCTTTGATTTCCTTCTAGCTTTTAGATGGAATCGAAATCCTACCATGATCGCGACCCAACCGAAGAACTCTAGATAGGTGTGTAGTTATTAATTGAAGAATGATTTCGTGCGCAGTTTTCTCAATCCGAATCATAGAACGCCATCTTTAGCGGTGCAATATCCGCACCGAGCTACGTGACAAAACACACATTAGAAAAACCGACGCCGTTGTGCAACCTCCATTGCAAATTGCGGCTCTTATGTGCATCAATATATCAAACGCGTACTGACAGCATAACGTATTAGTTACTTCTTAGATGTTCAAACGAGACATTGATGAAATGTCTTCTGCATTTAATATGCTAAGGGAAAACGACAGTTTTACTCGAAACCATCGAAACAAACCCCACAAAAACGTACCGCGGCAGTATAATACCCTTGGGATTCTTCAAACATTTTCAAGTTGAATTATTTCTATATACTATTATACGCTTGATGAGGATACTGTACAATTTAGAAGGCCCCGCTGACACGAAACCCTGTAATGTGATACTGCTAGATAATGAACCATAACAATGCATTAAACATATTAAATCAATGTATAATCTTCTTTATATTTAAAACACGAAGGGGTTTTGTTCAAAAACAAATTTGACCTTTCTACTCAATCGAATTTAATGATGTTTGCTTTAAATGAAAGATAGTGGACTACAGATGTGTTATCGCTTGCTGTTGTCTATTTCATACAGTATAAACACTAAATTGATATAAAATCATTAAGTTTATAGAAGGAACAATTAGCTGCCACCATTTGTTTATGACGTTGTTTGGTTGTGTCAATAGTTCAAGAAGTGTGTTTTTTATGTAAAGATTATTAAGTAAAGTAAAGTTTTTTCGAAAGCAGAATTTTCTACTATAGTCTACTACAACATACATTTCAGATATTGGTAAATAAAATGTCAACTTCACTTTCAGAAATGTGTTAAAATCTTAGTTCACAGTGAATAGAATTTGAATTGTTCCAGGATTTATAAACCTATCTTATTTCAATAGTTTTAAAGAGGAAATACTGATTGGCATGAGACCTTACTTTGGCGAAATTTCGACTTTCCGTTTATTGCTTACGTTGTACTTTTCTCTTGTAATTTTTCATCAGATCTTCCTTTTGTGCGATGTAAATGTACAAGTTTAGCTCGTTTTATAGATTATGCCATAAATCGGCAGGAGCTAGCAACACACGTCACGCTGCAATGTATTGCAATGTACGTCACGCTGCAATGTATTAGAATTTTCATAACTAGAAAATGATGCACACCCCCTAAGGGCTTAGAACCTTAGTTTCGCCCTGGTGGGGATCGAGTAGCATATGCCATAAATGGAGACAAAATAAAACGAGTAGCAGAATATGGAAATCTAAGTAAAATAAAATAGACGGTTTGAAGTTCGGTTTTATTAAATTGCACAGACTTACGCCTTCTTGTTTCTTATGAAATATAGTGCCTCTCTATTTGAGATAACGTTCAGTTAGAGCATGCCCGTCTAAAGTTAGGATCCCTTATGAATCTGTTTTCACTAAAAAACGTGTAATATTAACACAAGACCAAGTATAATATTTTAAACATAAAATTGGTGTTTGTTTTGCGTATGCGTACGTAGTAGCAATTAACAAATGAAGCAATTTAGAAAGGAAGGTCCTATGTTTGTCCCAGAAAGGATGCGCATTTCGGTAGCAGCTAAGTTGCAGAACTGGGCCACTGCAAGGTCTACTTGAGAATACTAGAGAGAGGAAAAGGGCATTGAATTATTTTCGAAAAGTAAACTACACTTACGAGTGCTTAAATTGATTCAATTTTATTTATAGATTCTCAATTTTTCCAACAGATATTTAATTGAGGGAAGAATATGTTCTAATATTCTTGAAAAATATTGTAAATATTTGTGCGTCATTCCTCTGACATCTACTACAATTAAAAATCATATCATTTCTTGATTTTTAACGAATGGTTACTAAAAATATCAACTGTTCAGTTTTCTTTCGAGATAACTCCATGTTAACTGTGTAAAAATTTCATTTAAACTATCCAGGAAATTGAAAAAAATACTTATGCTACTCAAAAAAAGTTATGAAACCGCATGTTAAAAGTGCTTGTACTCTGATTGAGAATCATATTTACTTATTTATTTTAATATATTATTTTTTTAAACGGAGAGTTTTCCCATGTTGTTTTATATCGAGTTTTTATTACAATCGTATTTTTTGTGAATTTTAACGTCAGTAACTTGTCATTTATGTCCAGAAAATTGTTCCTGTTATATTCCTCGTAATCTGAAGGAGAAAAACATGATCCTCCTAACGTGGCAAAAAGATCATTCTTAACAAAGAGTCAAATCTTTTAAGTTTATGATTTTGTGATTTTATATCTATATGTTTGAAGTGACTTTGTCAAGAAAACTCTGTCCAAACTGTCCTCTGATATAACACGGTGAAAGAAGCTGAAGGATTCCATTGAGCTGTGTTGCGTGGGGAGCGCGGCAGGCGTGGCGGGGCATTCGCTTCGAGGCGAGCGCCGAGACGGATCACTGGCATCGGCACCGGTCGCCAATTAAGGCCCAGCAGCGCGGGCTCGCTGCTATGGCCAATCCGTAATTGCGCGAACGCCGTTGCCCAACGGCGCGGGGGCGGGGGAGGCGCCCGTGGGTGGCGAGAGGTGAGCTGTGCGTTGTCAATGGCGGTCGATAGGCAGATGGCTATTGTGGCGGGTGACGGTAGCCGCTGGTACTGTTGGTGTGCAGAGTGCATTGGATGGCCGTAGCAGGTGATCGTGTAGGGCAGAGAGTTGTGTGAGGTTAGCACGTGATGACGGCAGGGTGAGAGCGTGAGGGATGATCGACGATGAGAGAGACGATTAGGGAACGGTGGGTGATGACAGGGGACAGTGGGACAACAGGTGATGGCAATGGGGAGAGCACAGTGAGTGATGACGCTTGGCAGAGAGTGGGGATGAGGGTAGCAGGTAATGACGGCAGGGAGAGAGTGTGAGTGACGCCCGATGGTGAAAGCATCTGGTTGGAACCGTCGGGTGATGGCAGAAGGTTATGACTCGGGGGAGTGGGACAACAGATGATGGCGGTGAGCAGATTGGTGACGGCAGCAACGGATGGCGGCGGGCAAAGAGGGGGGACGGGGTGATAGACTATTTGTGATTGTGATAAACCACTTATGACTGCGAAGAGTCGCCTCAGTTGGTGACGAAAAAGATGACAACAAGCGGTTGGCAA
Source organism: Teleogryllus occipitalis (assembly GCA_011170035.1). NCBI lineage: Eukaryota > Metazoa > Arthropoda > Insecta > Orthoptera > Gryllidae > Teleogryllus > Teleogryllus occipitalis. The sequence goes on along the minus strand of BLKR01014946.1, from coordinate 41,010 downwards.
CAAGGGCAGGCGATGGTGATTAGTGACAGCAGCGGGAGTTGACGGTGAATAACAGGTGCAAGGAATGGCGGATAATTTACTGTCAGAGTGGAAAACAATGAGTAAAGGTGGCAAGTGAAGCTCATATGCTGAGGCATGAGATTATCGTTCTAACGATAAACGCGAAAAAAACTAAATTAAAGCAATATCAAGTTTTATTGACGAATTGATATGTTGGAACTCAGAACTCAGTCTAATTGTTTTCACAGTTTTTTGCGACAAAGTGCTTGTAAAGCGAAATTGAAATATGTTCACGATAAATGCGAAATTAGCCCGAAGTTCATTAATCCGGTAGATGTCAGGTCATTCTCACGAACATAACTCATCGCGTATGGGGGAAATGGACTTCAAGGAAAGTTCAGTGGGTGAATATGATGTCAACTTCGACCGCACAGAAAGATTATTCTCAAAATCTATCCTTAATGTAAATGACCGGAAATGATTTCTGAAAGATAATTGTTCTCCGACCTGTTCTATGTTATCTTTCACAAAGTAAATAACATAATATAATATAATACGATATAAGTGTAATTATTCATTTTTGATATATCTATATTTCAAAATTAAAAATAAAAAACGCTTATTGTCGTATACACTTTATATATCTGCCCTCTGTATTGAAAACTAAAAATATAATAAAAATGTAAATACTCTATTTTTCTTATCACCCACTTTCGAAAACAAATTACAGAGAAATTAACACCAAATTAGTTACCCTTTTTGCGATATAAAGTAAAAAACAATTCTTTGAAGAGTAATTGAAAAAAAAATAAAGCGAAAAACCATGTCTCTACTGATATGCGTGCCCGTACATACCAGTATTTGAAATAAAAGAACCTTTTGTATAAAATTCAGAAATTGAAATAGATTACATGAAATGCATTTTCAGGGGAAAGTGAAAAGTAAACAACGTGGTAAACAGTCACGTTACCTTGCAGAATTTCGAGAGGTTCTTTATTAATTCTGAATAAATAACTCATTATGATAGGGCAAATTAATATTGAAATGAAAGTAAACACAGAACTCCATATAATAAATCATTATTATTAATTTCAGTGGCATTGCTTAGGAATGTACACGTATCTTCGGTCAATGTAATATCTTTATTGTATTATTTATTTCTATTTGAATAATTCTATATTGATAATCCGAAAATACTTTCATATCCTATCATTTTAAACCATCCTTAGTATCGTTTCTATGCGGAGAGTTGACTTCTAGAATGATTGACTTTACCTTACCAATACGTACCGATATCCTACCTAACTCCCATTCTCATCATTCATTGTTCTGCTCAGCATCACCAATTATCATGATCGCATACGAAAGGAAAGCCAAAGGTTACTGTGGTCACATATTTCCCTTCGCCAATGCTGCTGTTGCCAGTCTTCCCGTTGCCCACATTACTCCATAACCATTAGGCCTCCCAGCACGGGTTTCCGCTGCCTCCCTGGCGGGACCGCTCCGTCCACCGCCTCCGTCGCCACCGGCAGGATTAATTGCGCGGCGCGCCGTCCGAGGGCAGCACCTCTGCAGCGGCGGGCGGGGGCAGTGCGCTTCCTTGTTCCGAGGGCTGTGATTTGGTTAAACGCACCCGCCTCATTTAACTCTGGGCCCGATCATCTGGGGCCGGCTTTCTGGATCATTTGCAACCGGCCGCAAATTGAAAAGACCACGGTAGCAGGGGCGATAGTGGGGACGGTGAGGTTGCTGGTGACGGTGAGCGAGTCAGTAAAAGAGATGGCAGAGGTCGTAGGGTTCGAGTCCCGACAGTGACGGAGATTCGATCTGCTATATATCGAGGTGAAATTCAGCCGTTTTTCTGAGGAGAATTACAAGGGCCGGATGCTCCTACGGTAGTAACCCGTGGTTTCCGCAATCAGCACCAGACGAAACAGTACACCAACAAACGAGCGACGGATCGCGCGTGGTCTTCCCCTATTCACCCTTGTTCTTTCCTATCCCATTTATAGACACATACTTAACTTACATGCATGTCGGGAGAACAGTTGATATCTTAGAGCTTGTTCCGGCTTGGGGGAGGGGCTACCCCTCTGGAGGAGATACCTAGAGGAAACCTCGAAAGCTGACATGTTGGCCGGTACCGAATCAGCGGTGGTTACAATTACAGCGGTGGTTCAACATCGCCACTTCCAGGGATACAACATTCACTTTATTTATAGGACTAATAACTATCATACTTGCCGCGCCGGAAAACAGTCAATCACGTATGGAAGCCAGAGAAGAGTCAGTAACGGTTGCAACGGTTACGTTCACCTTGTGAATTATGTAGTAACACGTAGAGGTCCTTCGATGAATAACTGGTGATTGGAGAGGGAATATGCATGAAACATCGGAATGTACAAGTACAGTGAATCTATGTAATACCTTCCATTGTTCTTCCTGGTTTTCTTCTTTTTTATTTAAGACTATTCAACAACGGACAATGGTTTCTTTGCACAGTTAGGAATAATGTGGTTATTGCATTGAGCTGCAAATATGCGATCATTTTCCAACAATAACTTCTATTGCACCGAGTCATTTACACCGAATTAAAAGATGCATTATCAGCACCGTACGCTGAATTCAAGGCTATTTTCAATCGGTACGTGGCATAACTAATTTTGGACTGACACAGAATCCTAAAACTCATTTCTTTAAAAATCTAAGATTTTGGTACACAGGCCCTCTTTAACAGTAAAATACTGAATACATTTTTCGATTACCTTTGTTGGATGCGTCAGTAGCAATAGAAGGTGATTTACCAGTTTTTAGAGCATTAAGAATCAACTCCAAAGATAAGGACGTAAAACATTATTGACATTAGCAGATGCTTTTGTTCTTTTTAAGTTTTAATTTTTTCACATTAAATTTTACTTAAATGTGGAGTATCTCTTTATTAATTAAAACATGGCCAAGTGTGAAATTGAGCTTTGCATAAAATGGAATAAATCTTGTATACATTAGTTCAAATCTTCAAATAAAAGTCTGTGTGCATTAGGGCCAGCACTCATCAGAAGTTCGTTAATGTTATACATGCATGAAAGTAATTAATGAGCACACTTTTAGCTTACGTTCGCAGTGCTGTGCACTTAAACAGAAACATACATATTACGAATAGTCACCAAAGTAAGACAACTAGTGTGGACCTGTGCAATAGCCAGGATTGCCATCAGGGCAAAGTCAGCTCTAAACGAGATTGAGAGAGAGAGAGAGAGAGAGAGAGAGAGAGACAAATAAAGAGAGAGAAGTAGAGAAAAGAGAGAGAGAGAAAAAGAGAGAGAGAAATAGAGAGAGAGAGAAAGAGAGAAAGAGAGAAAGAGAGAGAGAGAGAGAGAGAGAGAGAAATGCGATGCAGGGGAGATGGCGATGGCGGTGATGTTTCGTGGAGGAGGCTGAAGGGGTGGGCGGCGGACGTGGGAGGAGCGGGGACCGGCTGCGCGGCAATCAGGAAGTGCCGGGTTTCAGATGCGTGGGGATAGGCGGCGATCCGCGCGCCTGCGCTCATTACGCGATAAAATCATCTGCTATCGAAATTAGATGTCTAAATTTCCTTTCCTTTCCAGGCTGGGAACGAAAATTTGTTCTTGCTTACGTTTATTTTTCCCCTCCAATCTCCCACCCACTCAAACTCTTCTCGATAGAGTGAAAACACCTTCGTATCAGAAACTACAAGGCGCTCCATTTAGAAAATAATGGTTCAGCAAAGAAGTGAGAGCGTCATAATGATTCCCAATAGTAATCATTTAGATGAAATTTAGGTATTTGGTTTTCTTAAGTGGATTTTCACGTAGTATTATTTTCAACCAGACACAATCTTAATCATTTTAATTATAACTGCTATTATCTCGATAAACACCGTGAAAACCGTTCTCGATGCCCGAAATTGTATTCGCCCCCTGCCCTGTACGCTCCATTAAACAGTATAGAATCACGTCATGGCTTGCTCCTTCAATTTAGAAGTGTTCTTTCGTGTGCAGTTTCTGATTTTCTTCAAACGTTATGTAATTTACTTTTCAGTCCATTCACACAACAGTCTACACTTACATTCGGAATGTGCTATCGTAAACTGCACGAATGACACTATTTATCAATTTGATCTTTCCTAGCGTGGCAATTCGTAGATTGCTCGACCTGGTTTCCTTAAACGTAGGGTTTGGCGTCTTGTGAGAGCCGTTTCGCAGAGAAGGTGTGGCAACCGTAGAAATACGAATGAGAGTAAAGAGATTGCTGACGGCAGAAAGCCGAACGCATGGCCAGTTTCGCAGCATTGAGAGTCTCATTTTTCTCACAACACAAAGTGGGCAGCGTAAATCAAGGGGAGGGGCCACGAAATTTCGAATCCTCCTTAGAAATGAAACGTTATAAAAACTTTATTTGTACAACTTTCAGTATGTTTTTGAATTTTTGAGTTTTTTTTGGGGGGGTAGACGTGCCAGGTATGGGTTTGGGACGACTTGCACTTGGCCACATTTTTTCGGGGTAGTTTTGTGTATTTTTCGAAATTTTTAGTAGTTTTGAGTCTTACGTTTAACTATAGAAAAACAGCGCGTCAACGAATTAATATCTCCAATATAAATTTTGACATAAACAACTAATTAAAACGCCGACATTGGTCAAATTTTATCCCCTTTGGCTCTACGATAATACTGGAAATGCAGATACGATAAAAATATATTCATACAGAGTAATACATTCATCCGTTTATCATCATTGCAACTTTTAAAATCTACTTATAGATTCTATATCTCATTTTTATTAAGAATTAATCATACGTACGGAAGTTTTATTACGTAAGTATACGGCCCCCTTTCAAAAATTTCAGATGGGGGTCATGGCTGCCTTACCCCGTCCTCCCACCAACTGCGCATACCTATTCACACTTACGGTACTAGTGACTATAGTAGTCGATGTGCCAGGAAACCTAGTCAATCAATCAATCTATCAACCAACCAACCAACCAACCAACCACACGTTCCTTCTCAATATGCAGACGCGAAAGTCGGTCAAGGGCTACTTGGTGCAGAAAAGAGAAAAGGATGTATGAGGCGAAAGTGGAAAATGCAGAACTTCGAAATTGAAGTTAATCTGTCTAAACGTACTGTTCAAAATATAATTGATTGATTGCTATCAGGTGATTATAGGAAACCTTGGGCGACGCGTTTAGATCGGTGTCGCATGAAAATCATGCTTGAGAGGGAGTAGGCTAATGCGTTCGAGATCTTTAAGCCGATGAACATGATGACAACGATTGCAGAAATAATTAGGAAAAACAAGTGTCGATTAGGAGACGACCGACAAGGAGTGATTCGCTTCCAACGTGTTGCAGCTTCGTCAGTGACAATCTAATGCACAAGGCTTGACAGCAATTGCTACCATCGGAACGGGCGCCAGCAGCGTCTGTTACGAGACCGGCAGCAATTGTGCCAAGAGCTGAGCGAGTAGGAAAATCGCTGCTACACGTGCTCTTACTTAAGTCAATGGCGACGGTAGCGCCTGCGACCCCGAAAGAGAATTAGCGAATTAACACGCGCTGTGCATAATACAGAAGTGGCAGCGTGAATTGGAACGAGAGCACGGCAGCTACTGCTGCTGCCGTTGACGCAGGCGCAACGTCGCGGTGGCAGCCGCTGTTACGGGAGCGGTAGCGATGGTGCGCGGGGTCGCGACGTGTCGTGGCGTGTCGGCGCGACGGGCGCGCTTTCACCGAGGCGCCTCCATTACGCGCGGTCACCGCCTGCGCAGTTTGGGCGGCGTGCGTGCGGAAACGAGGGGGACTGCCCACCACCAGCGACTCCCAGTCACCGCCTCCGACCCCAAGTGCCCCGTTCACGTTTAGGACTCCATCACCGCTGCCGCTGTTCTCGCCACGGCCGTCGCCACGTGCACCGAAACCTCCCGTAACCACCCCACCACGATCTCCGCGGCCACTGTCACTGCCTCCGCCGTCATCACCGCCTCCGTCACCACCTCCTCCATCATCATTTCCACCATCACCACCTCCTCCACCAACACCCCCACCATCATCACCACCACTATCACCACCGCCGACATCACCACCATCGCCATCACCACCACCGCCGCCATCACCGTGACCACTACCACCACCATCACCGCAGCCGTCGTCGTCACTTCATCTCCGCCGTCTCCACTCAATGACGTCTAGCGGCCAGCTGTCTGCTTGATGGGTGGTATTCCGTGGTTTCTACGATCAACAGCAGGCGAATGCCGGAGCAGTACCCTAACAAACGGGCTACGGACCGCAAGCTTATCTCCACATTCTCTTGTATAGTCTCTCTCTCTCTCTCTCTCTCTCTCTCTCTCTCTCTCTCTCTCTTTCTCTCTCTCTCTCTCTCTCTCACACACACACACATACACACACACTTTTTTATTTTCTATTATAAACATTTTCAGGTTTTACAAAGTTCAGTTCACTCTCTACCCCTCTGCATTCACCCTGTGTTGTTTGTTTAGTATAAAGTAAATATGAATTCTCACTCACTCACTCCCATTCCCACCCCACTGAGTTAGATGGCTCGAGTCATCAGATGTCACTGTAATGCCAATGACGAGAGTTTTTGGGGTCCGATCTCCGACGGTGGCAGCATTTTCGACTCATGCTACATGGCTATGTCGAATTCAGCCTCTGTCTGGTGGAGTATTCTAGCGGCCGGCTGCTCTAATCGGTAGTTTTCCGTAATTTCTCCAATATACACCAGGAAATTGCCGGAGCAGAAGCCTAACAATCGGGTCACGGACCGCGCGCGTCTTTCCTTTCCTTTCCTTAACGTATCCTCACCCCTTACACACTCACTTATACTTACATAGGCACTACGCTACCACATACGTCGGGAGACCGGTCGTGGAGCATACAGCTTGTCCTGGCTGGGCAGTGCTCCGCTGGTGGGAGATACCAGGTTGTGGAAAACCCGCTAGCCGACATGTAGGTCGGCGCCAGATATCAACATCAGGCGCAATCACCATCTTCCGCGAAAAAGCATGCACTACACGTACGGGACTAATGACCTTAGTTGACGCGTCCGGGAACACAAAATAAACAGTGAATTTATCTGACGTCGCCGTTGCCAATTCACCTTCGTTGCGTTCAACCTGCCGCAGCGACTGCCTTTAAAGATATTCGAAAGTATGGCGGTATCGACTGCTAAATTCACTAAAAATACTAAATTTACTGATCAATGAAAAATCTATGGCAATGCTTCAAATCTAGCTGTCTCTACAATACTACGACGAACTTTAGTGAAATTATTACAAATTCCACATTGAATCGAAAAGAACATACTGTAATTTCAAGAATCAGAATATTCCACACTCATCTAACACATATATACCTTATAAACAAAAAGCCACAACCCTTATGTGAATATTGTAATAAAAATCTATCTGTGGTCCATTTTTTAATGATTTTTGTAAATTACAGCCAACAAAGATTATTTTCCCTCGGGGAAGATGATTTCGTGGCCATTCTAGTGACATAAAGTTTTGAAGAGAAAGTTATATAATCCTGTAGAAGTATTAATATGTTTAATGATATTTAACTTTATATCACAGATTAACACTGAACTTAACTGACCATGTATCTATGTAATAGCCTGTACTGTCAGTCGCTCATGACCAAGTTGTTAGTGCGACTTAAAATAAAGTTAATTTTAAAAAAAGATCAAGGAAATGCATCTCAAGGCTCAGTGCCAAATTAGGCCATTTCACCGCGCACGTGTGTACAATCTGAGATTCTTCTAGAACTTTCAGTGAGTCACTTTGACATCCCTTCCTTCAGTAATTAAACACCGAACAGCTACTGAACCTCTTTATCACGCAACTAACAACCAGCAAAACTCTTCACACATCTGCTTCAAAGTGTCTCATGAATTTCTCCCGGCATAAATATCCGCACATCTTACAAAAGTATCCATGCCACATTTATTTTAAAAACTGTTTGTTTACATGACGCCTTAGGCCTTTGTTTAGGGAGCAGGATAATAGTTTTCACTACTCCACACTAAAGCTATTATTAAATATTTTGAAATTTACTAAATGAAAGATATCAAAGTAGCAACTGACTCGCTCATTAAGATTGATCTACGTAAACATCTATCTAAATATCTTTCGCACGCAAAGTTTGAAAAAGTGTTCGTGTTGTATCCGATGGGGAAAAGTATTCGTGTGTAATATGATAATGTAGATTATCCCAATTCAAACAATAAATAGTCATCAAGAACTTGTCATAAAAATGGAATTTATTTGTTGCACTTAATCGATAGAAGTTGCTAGTAGAAGAAAAATATTCAGTTATGGAACACCGTAAAATAAATTTAATCAAACCTTTTTAATTATTTTATGTAATTTTGCTATTCACAGGCACTGGACAATGAAAACTTGGATAATTAATGAATACTACAAAAACAACAGCCTGTTTATAATTTTAAATCCACGAAACTTTTTTGTTTCTCTCTCAAAAAGTACAATAAATTACCATGAAACAATAAGTAGTTCAGAATGTTGTGTAACTGTTTCTTGATTCATTTGTGCAGAGTACCAACTTTATCTCCTGTCAGGCACGTCAAGTATGCAAAATGAGGAGCTAATGCCTTGTTCGTTTTTCTCAATGTGAAATCGTTGCCAGCTGTTTTTTGTGTTGGAGGAGCTAAAAGCGTAGGCGAGTCGATGCAGAGCGCGTTCAAAGGCATAGTTTCTCGGTGCCGTTGTCTCAGAATGACATTCTAGTGGAGGTGCTAATTGTCTCGAAGGGGTTTGCAAACTTCTTACCATCATGAACATAACTCGGTCTGTTATTAGAAGGACTGCAACTTCTGTAATAAAAATTGTGTGTTAGCTTCTTGTTGAAACGTATAGACAAAGTGATAATTGTAGTACACAGAAAGTTATTGCTGCGGTAAATCGATGTCGAGATGTCAACGAATTCAACGTTTTTAGGTCCCCTGGTACCGAATTTTTTTCCGAACGTCTGTTCGTCTGTGAACACCACTAGCCCCTATAACATTCATAGGATGTTTTTCTAAATGAATATTTCTGATCGATGCGATTCGACTTCAGGGCATACCAATTTGAAACGATTCTTTTAGTTTTAAGGGTGCTTCACATGAAGCCCCTGAGATATTTTCAAAATTTTCTCCACAATTTTTTCTTGAAATTTTTCTTGTTGGAATTGAGTAATATTAAAAGATGGCATCGATCCGATTTTCACAGTCAACTCTGACGTTTTGTAAACAACAAAAGTTTGTTTCTTGTTATTTAGATTGTATTAATATCAAGTTTCAATGTATGATACCTTTCATTTCTCGACAATCATATATTTAGCATAACTAGTAATTTAAATACAATTTTGTATATCTTTTTAATAATTTCAAGAAGTGAACGGGATCATATATTGAAAATGGAAAAATAGCAAAAATCTGAAATTCTTTCCACTCGCTCATACAATCATATTTTTGAAGAGGGATATTTTGATAAATGAAATCTGTTCTTCAAAATTTGATCTTTAATTAATGTTAGGAACATTATTTAAAAATGTGAGTACTTACCGCGTGATATTGTGTGAAAGAGGTGAAACTATTAAATGATATTTTTTTATAAAACGGCTCCAATTTTTTTTAACGTTTTGTACGGAGACAGCTAAAAGAACTTTAGAGAGCGAGTAGATTATTGTAATGGACATCTTTATCAAAAACAAGTGGGCCTATAGTATCTTTTGTAGTTTTTTTCTCATAAATTCTTTTTTGATACAAAGCATCACCCATATCGAACTGAACAAAAGTTATTGCAGAGATACTTATTTCCAGCGTTTCTCTAATTCGGAAAGGATTCCACCTTCAATCAGTACCAAGTCGCCATTTTGTTTGATATCATTATGCAGAAAATTCTGAAACATTTTTAGAGACTTTTAGCACATGATTAATGTATAGGTCGTAAATTAAATGTGCTTGACTTTCATGAAAAATGTTACAAGAGTGTAAAGTTTGTATAAATAGTTCACTTCTCTTCGTGGATAGTACATTTTAAGACGATTAAAAACCTGTAAAGCACAATGAATGTTAAATCAATCTCGCATCGGATGTTATATTCCTTGCTCATTAATACCTAAATGTAATTCTCGATACTCGGTTGCAATCAATGAACTATTTCACTTCCAAAATCAGGGAGAAATATTTTACAATTATGGGTAATTACTGGATACACTGTGCTCGAGAAGTATACCTCGAGTTACAGATTAGTTTGCGTATTAAAATATTATTCAACAGTAATTTGCTAAACACTTCGTTGTATTAGCCCTTACTAAATTATCTATTACAGGAAAATCAAATGAAACTATTACAGAAAAAATAAATAAACTCATTCGGGGTGTTATAAAGTTAATAATGCTAAACGAACGAGTGCCATTAGAGCGCCGTCGGGAGCGCGCGGACGTCGAAAACAATCACGAAGTTGTGCGCGTAGTGGAGCGTGGCGGCGTCCGTCTGCCGTGGACGGATAGGCCCAGGTAGCGTTCCGCCCCAAGACCCGCGCCGCGCACCTCGTTACTACCAGCGCTCTTGTTAAGCCCACGGCGCCGCACAGTGGGCCGGGTCCAAGGACGAGTGAACAATTGAATTGAATTTGCCTTATTTTACGTGGCGAGACTCAGGCCATGAGGCCTGCTCTTCCGTCTGACCACGCAAATTCCGCTACGCTCCTTTCACCTACTAGGGGAGAAAGAAGGTATTACTTAGGCGACGAAACGGGCGATTTGAATTTAGCTCAGAGGCAGCATTTAGGCTTGAGGATCTTTTACATGCAGTAAATCTACTAACATGGGACAGCCGGCTTTACTTCCCCTCCGAAGGAAGGGGAAGTAATTTTCGCCCTTAAAAATCCACGGCTTCGATCGGGTTTGAACCCGCGAACTTGGGTATAGCAGTCCGATACGCTAACCGCTACACCATCGCCGCCGCCAACAATGGTATTTCTTTTATGAAAGTGCGTCAAATAATTAGAGATCGATCGAACACAAGAGGTGGCTGAGTGCATCAGCTGATGTCACCGCAGTGCCGCTGACCGGGAGGTCCTAGGTTGGAGTGCCGACGGTGGCAGGATTTTTGACACTAGCTTGTCAGCTAGGTCGAATTCAGTCGCCGTCTGGAGGAGAATTCTAGCGACCGGCTGCTCTGATCGGTAGTTTTCCGTGGTTTCTCCGATCAACACCAGGCGTATGCCAGAGTAGCTCCCTACGGGTCACGAACTGCGCGCGGTTTTTGCTTCCTCTTCCTTGTCCTATCCTCACCTTTTACTCCACACACACACACACACACACACACACACACACACACACACACAATAATGTGCACTACACTACCTCACATGCCTGGAGACCGGTTCGGAGCTTTGAAATTGTTCCGGCTGGGACGGAGCCCCACTGGTGGGAGTTACCCCGTTAGCCGACGGTAGGTCGGCGCCGGATCTCACTATCTGTTGGGTAACACCATGTAAAATACTGTATAATTGAATTGAATCGAAATATTTAGCGATTTTACCAAACATGGCTTTTAGAAGCTCCTTCGCCTCAGAAACCATACTGTATATGCGCGCGTTCGCTAAAACTCTGTTGGAACTCATTAGTCAAATGGAAGCGTATAAAGCGGATCTTAGCATGAAAATGATAACTACATAGACAGCACGGAGAAAGAAAGATTGCATTAGGTGCGTCTGACGTTGTACTGGGTATTTCCCATTGTCTTCTTTACAAACTCTAATTCTATATATACTTTTATTTAAATTTGTGTAGTTGAATGGAATAGGTAAGAAATCCTTCACAAACGTATTTCTAAAATGTTCTTTTTTAAATAAATGTTAATTTTTTAAATGACAACAGTTAGAAATATACTATTATTTTTAGCAACCTTATTATTGAAATATTATTTCGAAATATTATGAAAGCATTAAATATGGTTTTTGCTAACTATACCTAAATATGGTATGATAATTAGAAACATTTCGCAGACATTTTTCTTCTCTCTTGTCTGGAATCAGGTTTATTAGACATTCTGAAAATAGTTGTTTACGTAACTAGTACAGAAAGGGAGACTTTATCCTACGAATAAGGACTATTATGGTTGAGGAGACAATAGGAGTCACCATTTTGAATTGAGTGCACCAAAAACACTTTCGTATGAGTTGTGTACATTACTTTTCAGCTCGAGTTTATGGAAACATAGTGATGTAAACTCTTGACCACCGGGGTGCCACCGGCGCGACGATGTCATTATCTAAAAGCAGACAACACTGTTGAGCCAACTGAGAGGACAAATTCGTTGATAATGACGGCGGACTCAATGGCAAACATACCCAACAAATCTGGTGGTCACATTTAAAATTAACTATTTGCAACGATGATAAACTCGGTGGTATTGTCGTTAACAGCCACTCACTGTGTCGACAACGGTTGCAATGATGACAGGTAGTGATGATCTAGTGATGACAGTTACATCTATAACGACAGCGAAAATAAAACAGATTGTAGTGACAGAGATGCCAATGGGACAATAGCGACGCCATTGATGGCGATAGCGACGATTTTGTTGTCATTAGTGACAATTAGGTAACGCTGATCAAAAGAAACAATCATGAGGAATAGCGCCAATGTTGACGATAGTGATTGTGATGGTGGCGATAGCGATGATGACGTTGGTGGCTATGGTGACGATAGTGACAATGAAGATTGTGGTGGTATTGAATACAGTAATGAAGATGACACTGTTGATGAAAGCAATTATAGACGGTTTTGTTGACAATGACGATTGCGATGATGACGATTCGGATGACAACACTGGCGTTGGTGACGAGACGTTCACCGACTCCTCTCTCGTTGGTTCGTCTTCGCCGACTCGTCTCCCGTCGGCTCGTCCTCACCGACTCGTCTCCCGTCGGCTCGTCCTCACCGACTCGTCTCCTGTCGGCTCGTCCTCACCGACTCGTCTCCCGTCGGCTCGTCCTCACCGACTCGTCTCCCGTCGGCTCGTCCTCACCGACTCGTCTCCTGCCGGCTCGTCCTCACCGACTCGTCTCCTGTCGGCTCGTCCTCACCGACTCGTCTCCTGCCGGCTCGTCCTCACCGACTCGTCTCCTGTCGGCTCGTCCTCACCGACTCGTCTCCTGCCGGCTCGTCCTCACCGACTCGTCTCCTGTCGGCTCGTCCTCACCGACTCGTCTCCCGTCGGCTCGTCCTCACCGACTCGTCTCCTGCCGGCTCGTCCTCACCGACTCGTCTCCTGACGGCTCGTCCTCACCGACTCGTCTATCGCCGGCTCGTTGTCACCGACTCGTCTCCTGTCGGCTCGTCCTCACCGACTAGTCTCCCGCCGGCTCGTCCTCACCGACTCGTCTCCTGCCGGCTCGTCCTCACCGACTCGTCTCCCGCCGGCTCGTCCTCACCGACTCGTCTCCCGCCGGCTCGTCCTCACCGACTCGTCTCCTGTTGGCTCGTCTCACCGACTCGTCCTCACTCGCTCGTCTCGCCGGCTCGTTGTCGACTCGTCTCCTGCCGGCTCGTCCTCACCGACTCGTCTATCGCCGGCTCGTTGTCACCGACTTGTCTCCCTGTCGGCCTCGTCCTCACCGACTCGTCTATCGCCGGCTCGTTGTCACCGACTCGTCTCCTGTCGGCTCGTCCTCACCGACTAGTCTCCCGCCGGCTCGTCCTCACCGACTCGTCTCCTGCCGGCTCGTCCTCACCGACTCGTCTCCCGCCGGCTCGTCCTCACCGACTCGTCTCCTGTTGGCTCGTCCTCACCGACTCGTCTCCTGCCGGCTCGTCCTCACCGACTCGTCTCCTGCCGGCTCGTCCTCACCGACTCGTCTCCTGTCGGCTCGTCCTCACCGACTCGTCTCCCGTCGGCTCGTCCTCACCCTGACTCGTCTCCCGTCGGCTCGTCGCCCACCGACTCGTCTCCTGTCGGCTCGTCTCACCGACTCGTCTCCCGTCGGCTCGTCCTCACCGGCGGCGACTCGTCTCCTGCCGGCTCGTCACTCACCGGCGCTCGTCTCCTGTCGGCTCGTCCTCACCGACTCGTCTCCCGTCGACTCGTCCTCACCGACTCGTCTCCTGTCGGCTCGTCCTCACCGACTCGTCTCCCGTCGGCTTGTCCTCACCGACTCGTCTCCTGCCAGCTCGTCCTCACCGACTCGTCTCCCTGTCGGCTCGTCACTCGCAAACTCGTCTCCCGTTGGCTCGTCCTCACCGACTCGTCTCCTGCCGGCTCGTCCTCACCGACTCGTCTCCCTGCCGGCTCGTCCTCCTCGACTCGTCTCCTGTCGGCTCACGTCCTTACCGACTCGTCTCCCGTCGGCTCGTCCTCACCGACTCGTCTCCTGCCGGCTCGTCCTCACCGACTCGTCTCCTGTCGGCTCGTCCTCACCGACTCGTCTCCCGTCGGCTCGTCCTCACCGACTCGTCTCCCGTCGGCTCGTCCTCACCGACTCGTCTCCTGCCGGCTCGTCCTCACCGACTCGTCTCCTGCCGGCTCGTCCTCACCGACTCGTCTATCGCCGGCTCGTTGTCACCGACTCGTCTCCTGTCGGTTCGTCCTCACCGACTCGTCTCCCGCCGGCTCGTCGTCACCGACTCGTCTCCCGCCGGCTCGTCCTCACCGACTCGTCTCCCGCCGGCTCGTCCTCACCGACTCGTCTATCGCCGGCTCGTTGTCACCGACTCGTCTCCTGTCGGCTCGTCCTCACCGACTCGTCTCCCGCCGGCTCGTCGTCACCGACTCGTCTCTCGTTGTTCGAAGCGACGCGACGGCAGGCGAGGCAAGTCGAGCCAGTCCTTACTGCAGGGCGGTCGCGCAGAAAGCGCTGTCCAGCTCCCCTCCAGTGATGACTTGTTCGTTACCGCGCGAACCTCTAGTTGGTGCTCGATGAACTGATGACCCGAGAAATGGGGTCAGCGGGGTCGTGCGCTCGCAGCTGGACGTCCTCGGGGATACCGTTTCAATAACGTGTTCTCTTGGTGTTGCATGTGTAGCGGAGGAGGTACAGAGATAGACAAAAGCGATAGAGGCGAAAGCGAAGTAGTAATATTTCACCTAAGTACGTAGTCTTCCGCACTTAAGGTGGGAATTATCTGAAAGTTTAATAATGTCCTTCGACGCAGATTGAGACAACAATTGGACTAATCGCATGTAATTCGGATTGATTGTTAGAGATTCCGAGCGCTCCAAGTAGTGAGGTAATTAGTCCCGTAAGTGTAGGACATGTTTTTATCGGGAGGTAGCGGTGATCTTCCCCCGCTGGATGGCGAGATCCGGGACGAGCTGTCGTCGACTAGCAAGCTTTTCCTTTCCAGTTATCTCCGACCATCAGGGCACCGCCCCAGCCGGGGCAAGCTCTAAGCCCCCAACTGGTCTCCCGGCATGTGTAGCAGTGTAGTGCATGTTAGTGTGTGTGTAAGTAAGGGGTGAGAATAGGACAAGGAAGAGGAAAGAAAGATCGCGCGCGGACTACCGATCAGAGCAGCCGGCCTCTAGAATTCTCCTCCAGACAGCGACTGAATTCGCTGAGCTGACAAGCTAGTGTCGAAAATCCTGCATGTAACTCGGAGACACTGGCAAACCAATGTTATTTTAGCGTTACAGGCATGTTTCTTTTTTATTTTCACCTCAAAAATTACTATCATAAATAATCATTAAGTAAACTCTGTATTGCATCTTACATATTTACATTTTGTAATAATTCTTCTTACATTTCTTTCTATGTCCTTTAGATATTTCCAAATCAAACTGACATTTTGAAATTGTAGTTGAAGTGTATGTTGACCTAAAGAAGAAAATTGAGTTAATGTACATCCTTAATTGTATGGCATTTACACTGAATGTTTGATAAGGTTTGTATTTTCGGTAGTGAAATCGCGTTTTCTAATCATTGAAAGCTTATTTAATTTAAGTCCTGAAGAAACGTGAAATATTGATTCACACTGCAGCCTTTTGTACTTTGCTTTATTTTGAAGTAATTTATATTTTAGAGATCGTTACCTTACTTACTCGTGACTGACGTACTCGTGATATGTTAAAAATATTTTTTTTTAATTTATCGTAAATGAATTGTCAATTGTTATACAATTTCTTGGACGTGGTATGTTGTAGACAGATGATGAACTGGACTCTAAAATCAGTCTGAAATAGGTTTTCCACATTTGATATAAAATACACTTGAACTTTTAAACATGCATTAGGATAAACAATTGGTTCGTTTCAATAACTAACAATAACTGTGAAAGGAAAGTAAGAGTGACGTGAGTTGTGTGCTACAGGAGTTGTAAGGTATTATTTTTTCCAAAGGTTGTATTAATATTTTTCAAAGATATATTTGCCGGAGGTTGGTTATTGATGCACCAAGGACGCTTTAAGGGTTCTAATGATGGAATGGTGGCAAAAAGCCGTCGGGCCATAGGCCCTAAATCATTAGAACCTGTTAATACACGTGGTACATACAAGATTCCCCCCCCCTAATTCCCTCCCCCCTTTACCTAATTTTAAGGATTCGTATTTTCTTATTAACTAATGGACTATATGTTAACTGGACTGGGTATGTCAATTCGTATTTCCCTCCCGTAATTCCCTTTCATAAATCCTTCCCAAAGAGAATTCATTATTCAACTTTTTTGATATTTCCTTCGTAACCACGATCCTCTTGGATCGAGCTGGGTATCAAAAACAATAACAAGCAATAACATACCAGTAAAAATAAATAAAATTGTGGATGTATCTCTACTTAACAACTGTATTGCATTTCGGATAACGTTGTCCGTGATCACATCACCCTCCACAAAGCGACTGCAAGACTCTATGTGTACATCGCCATTATCTACACGTTAGATAATTCTGGAGAAACCCCGGAACGTGTTCGAGTGCAAGCGCACCGTGCCACGCGTGTCCCTGAGAGGGCCTTGGACAGCCCTGCACGCCCCCGCCGCCCGCAGCGTGCGCGTCGCGTGCCGCACGGTACGCACGCGTGCGTGGGCAGCCAAAAATACACGCGCAGGCGTCACCGCTCCACGCCACTCTCCTCGCCCGCGCCGCCTCCGCCCCGCGACCTCTTCGGAGGCCCCGCCCCCGCCCCCGCCCCGCCGCCAGCGCTGTCAGCGTCGCCACACGGCCGCGACCATTGTCACAGCCGATCTCGCTTCCTGTGCGACGCCCACCGCCATGGCCGCCACTTATGTCACCATTAACTTTGCCGACACTCCGTTACCACCGTCGTTAATATCAATATCTTCACTAATCCACTGCCTCTACTACCTCCACTACCATTATTACCTGCACCATTGTCACAACTACCACCTAAAAAGAACCACAATCGCCTCTACCACCACTAGCAACAGTCATCAATATCATCACTACCTCCACATCTACCCCCACAACCATCACCGTCACTATTACTCTCACCACCACCAACATCATTATCGCCACTACCCTCACTACCACCACATACATCACCATCATCATGACTATTACCCTCACCACTTCCATCATCATTACTACCACCATCGCCACTGCACCAATCCATTTCCGCCCTCCAACGCCCAGCCGTTGATTGTCTTAACCACTTATTACCTCTTGAGAGGAGATATTACCTCTATTTCCGACAAATGGACGGCCGATATAGACATAGTTAAGGATGCGAAATCGATGTTGTGTGTTTTCAAAATATTTCTTTTATTATTATTATTATTATTATTATTATTATTATTATTATTATTATTATTATAATAAAAAAATAATAATCAGAGTTTTTAAAGTTAAAATACTTAGCGAACTTTGTTTATATCTGTTACTACCTTTTTCGAGCAGATTCTCGTTCCCCCGAGAAATGACCCCGTTGCCCAGATATTTTCTATGCATTTCCTCAGTTTTCGTATACGGAGATAATAGTGAACACAAGGAGGGCTTCCCCTTCTTCCTACATCACTCTTCTGCAAGCTGAAGAATTTCTGATCCCCCCCCCCATTGAGATGACCTAGAACGCACAGTCTTTCATGCTGTTTTGTTCTGTTCTTGTTTTTTGTTTTAGGAGTTAAATCTTAGTCATAAATTAATAAACAAGACCACTGTCAAATTAAATTATTATTATTATTATTATTATTATTATTATTATTATTATTATTATTATTATTATTATTATTATTATTATTAAACGTTACTAAGCCATTACAGGAAACCATCGGTGTTTAAAAACTTTTTTGGGGGCGGTGTATTATCAATATCAATATTTAATTTTTCATCATTAATGTTTTATAATATCAATAGTTTGCTGTCGAAATCGCGTATCCAGCCACAGTCTTGACCATAAAATAAAAGGCATCTCACTCCCATCGCCTTCAATTGTTCCCCGCCGCCGTACGACTTCCTTCACAAACACTATCCTGCCATCAGCGTTGCCATCTCCGGTGCCACCGTCACCATCCCACCCGACTCCAAAGACCATTGCGTCGTCATCGCCGCCGCCGCCACCTCCGCTGTCGCACACAAAGGTTATAAGCGCGCCGATTGCCCGCAAACGAGCTGGGCGCGCGTTATTTTCGAAGCGTGAACTTCTCCGAGACGCAAGTTCCACTTACTCAGAACCTTTCGGGAACAAAGCCGCGGCGGCGCTGGCTTGCAGCCGGAGACGCTGCCAAGTGGCGGGGCCCCTGCAGTTTATCTCCGCCCCCGCCTTGCCCCCGCCGCCGCCGCCCGCCCCGCCCCGCCTCAGCTCGTCTGCGAACGCCGCCAGGCCGCCCCGCCCCTCCTGCCTCCGACATCCGCCCCCGTCCCAGCCATGCGCCCCCCTCGACCACCCGCCTCCCACCCCAACCCGCCTCCCGCCCCTCTCGACCTCCCTCCTCCCACCCCAAAACACCTCCCGCCCCCGCGCGTCCCACTCGCCTCTTCACACCTCTTCCCGCCCTGCACACCCCACCCGCCCCCCTCCGCCCATCCCACCCCACCCGCCCCGCCCCCTCCACGCCCTTGCCCTTCTCCCTTGCCCGCCTCCCTTGCTCATCTACCTTGCCTACCTCCCTTGCCCGTCCCCCTTGCGAGTCCCGCCCGCCCGCCCCGCCCGCCCCACCGCCCCACCCGCCCCGCCGCCCGCCCGCCCGCCCGCCCCGCCCGCCGCCCGCCCCGCCCGCCCCGTTCCGCCCAGTCCCGCCCCGCCCGCCCCGCCCGCCCCGCCCGCCCCGCCCGCCCCGCCCGCCCCGCCCGCCCCGCCCGCCCCGCCTCGTCTGCGTCCGCCGCCAGGCCGCCTCCGCGCCGCGGGTGCAGCGTGACAAAGAAAACAGCGTCTGCTGTCGGCGTCTCTGCGCTGCGGCTGCATCGTCTCGCGAAAACGCAGATGTTCAACAATCACGTTTCCACATTGCCTATTCAATGCAGCTTCATTCTTGTGTTCAAAGCTGCAAATTAAGTTCTCAGAACGAAAGGACATAATAGAATGCACAATATTCCTGTAATATTTCTTTGCATAGTGCGGTGTTTCTGACATAAAGTATACAGTGTATGGCCACGTTTCAAGGAGAACTTTGCCATCTGTCTTGGCTACATGTATCAATATGTTACGTTGTATGAATAATCATTAGGTATAACTAAAGTTCTACTGCAAAGGGTCCTATTTTGAGAAGATTATTCAGATTATCATGAAAGCCAATCAAAGATGCAACAAGAGCAAAAATATTGATATTTTAACAGGATGGTCTCTTTTTTCTGGAATCTAAATGACCAATATTCTTCAGTTGTGAGCTTAATTTATTGTAATGAAATCAACTGAGCATGGTTTCTTTCTACTATACACTGATTCATACATCACATTCTATGGAGAAATTATTTGTTGGTTCCTACAAAGCCATTTTTGAAACTCAAATTAGTATCCATAAAAAGAGTAAAATACGTCCCAAATTAACATATTTGTGAAGAAATGTGCTTGGAAACATCTTGCATATTTCCTCTGCATCGAAAACCTAATTTGCAAACACATTTGTCCCACATTGCTCATTACCATTCGTTTATACTTTCCCCTCTTAAAAATCTATTACCCGCTGTAATAAAAACTTTTCACAGCGTCCTTCAGCAGCCAGAGAACACGAAATATTGAAAATAACTTGTTCCAGCGTGCACTCCTTACACGGCCTCATATGCCGAGTCATTGCCAAACCCGTCGGACACTCCGCAATTTCGTGTTTTATTTCGCACCGATATCGCTCGCCTTTGCGGCTAAGATTTCTGGAAATCCCGGCACCCGCGACAGGCCGACTGCGCGCCCGTCTGCCAGCGGAGCGGGACGCTTCATCATCCTCGCGCGAAACGGACCTGGGTTTCCGAGAAGGCGGCGGAGCAGACAGCGGCGGCGCAGGTGCTGGTAATAGTGGTACTAACGGTGGAGGCAGTGGAGATGGAGAGAGAGGAAGTGGACACTTGGGCAATGGCGGAGCCCGAGACGTTCGCGAAGGCGGAGGAGTGGGCGGAGGCGATGGCGGAGGCGAAGGGGATGCCAGAGGGGATGGGCAATGCCAGAGGCGATGGCAAAACTAGAGGCGATGGTGAAGCTAGAGGCGATGGCAAAGCTAGCCGGAGGCGTTCACGAAGGCGGAGGGGTGGGCGGAGGCGATGGCGGAGGCGAAGGGGATGCCAGAGGCGATGGCGAAGCTAGAGGCGATGGCGAAGCTAGAGGCGATGGCGAAGCTAGAGGCGATGGCGAAGCTAGAGGCGATGGCGAAGCTAGAGGCGATGGCGAAGCCAGAGGCGATGGCGAAGCTAGAGGCGATGGCGAAGCCAGAGGCGATGGCAAAGCCAGAGGCGATGGCAAAGCCAGAGGCGATGGCAAAGCCAGAGGCGATGGCAAAGCCAGAGGCGATGGCGATGCCAGAGGACCATGGCGCCGCCAGAGGCGATGGGGATGGCGCAGGCGATGGCGATTCTAGATGCGATGGCGATGCCAGAGACGGCGAGGATGGCGGAGGCTGAGGCGTGGTCTTGGAGGAAGATGGAGGTGGTGGCGGAGGCTTGCGGACCCCCGACTGCGTCCGTGCAGGCGCACGGGTATGCAGATGCGCATGCAGATGCGTGCGTGAAGTCGCGCTGTTTCGCCGCCTCCGCTCGCCTCCGCCGCAAGGATGCGCCCGTTATGTCGCCGCCCGCGCTCCCGCCCGCGCGTCTGCAGGAATGCCCGCTCTTGCTCTTGCCACTCTGTTCGCGTGCGTATTGTCCTCCCGCCGGCCCCGTTTTATTCCAGTCGCCGCCTCCCACCTCTTGGACTTGAAGCTTTAGGCTCTTCCAATCTCACCGTGATTTTCTTGTCTCCGCCTTGGTTTCGTGTCTAGTTATAATTTCTCTAACGTGTTTCCTCCTTGCGCTTCGCTTGTACTTGTGTTTCCTCCTTGTTTTTATATTTGTTCCTTCTCTTTGCCATACCTCAGAACTTTTCAACATTTTATTTGTCTGACTTTCACATTCCTCTCAATCTTTACACAGCGTGTCCGTTTTCATTTGTCACTATTACCTTGTTTTTTTCAACTATATATCTGTTTCAATCATGTCCACCTGATAGAATCTTTGGTTCTCTTTTTTCACGGCACGACTCATTTGTTTTCTAGAAAATAATCCGTTCTTTATTTTGTTTTGGTTGTTCTTTATTCTTAAATTCTGCTCTTCTCATTCGCGTAGAACCTACGTCAGGCATCGTACAACATCACTCTAAACTACGCAGGGCTTGATTTATGGCGGAAGGCGTCGGTAGGGCGTTCCGGTACCTCGAGAATATTTATTAAATTATATTATAAATATACAACTTATTCTCTTCAACTATTAATTAATTTAGAGCGCGTTCCGGAACCTAAAATTTGATAAATCAATCACTGAATCTACTGCTTATTCACCTTTTTTTCTCTCTTCGCTCTTTTCTGCCTCAAAGTCTCCTCCATCTCCTTCGGAACTCAGCTACATTGCCATAACTTCCACTGCAGCGCGCACTTGAACAGTCGCCAGGCCGGTTCGCTTCCTTTCTTCGCTTCGTACCGGCTAAGGTGGCTCAAGGCATCAAGTGATGTCACTGCAGTGCCTCTGACATTGGAGTTCGAGTCCTGACGGTGGCAGGATTTTTGACACTAACCACGAAGTCAGGTCGAGTTCAGCTGCTGAGTAGAGGAGAATTCTATCGGCCGGCTAGGCCGATTGGTAGTTTCCCGCGGTTTCTCCAATCAACTCCAGGCGAATGCCGAGGTAGTACCCTAACTAACGGGCCACGGAACACACACAACCTTTCCTTCCTCTTCCTTGTCCTCTCCTCAACTGTTACTTACACATCCTTACATTCACACGCACTACACTACCACAAATGCCGCGAGATCAATCGGAAGCTTAAAGATTGTCCCGATTGGGACGGTGCCCCGCTGGTGGGAGATACCTGGTTGGGGAAAATCCCTGCAAGCCGATGTAGGTCGGCGCCGGATCTCGCCGTCTGACTGGCGAAGATTACTGTCAATTCCCGCGACAAAAACAAGCACCCAACTTACTGGACTAATGACCTGAGCAGTTGACGCGCCTGGATTCACTAGTCAATCAATCAATCAATCTTTGCCTCGCCCGTTCCGTCATTCGACAAAGTGCAGCCGGCGTCGTTGTCCCCTCCACGTCGACCGGCGTGGGCGTCGCTGCGGGGTCGGATACAAGCGTCTTGCAACAATAACGTTGCTAAACATAGATGTTGAAAAAGAAAATATCGCTGTTAATAATACATCGACCAAAAACATCAATATTTTTAAACATCGAAGTTTTAGAATTGGTTTAGTAACCTCTACCATCAAATTCGTGCGCAACAAAGTTTAATATGACAGGGCTTGTTAGCTTATAAGAAAAATTTGACTGAAAACAAAGTTATACGTCTCTCCATATGCGAAATACAGGAAAGACGAAGCAAACGCCAGGCCATAAGGGTCATCTCGAGCTAGAGATGGTAGTCGGCTCGATGAAGATAGAACAAACCGCGTTCGTTTCGATCGAATACAAACAGATATTGGTACCATGATTTATTGTTTCTTATTTTAATTTTAACAAAATAATGATTATGGGAATCTTTCATCCGCGAAGGAAACATTGAAAACGTGAAAAAAAATCGAAGCCAAAACATCGATGTTAAAAAACGTTGGTTTCAATACATCGATGTTTAAAACATCGATATTTTTATAGAAACATCGATGTATTGGAAACATGAACATCGATGTCGCACGTGTTCAGCCTTCGTCTTGACCGGGCGATTGCCGCCCCGTCCATCAATCATGGGCCCGATGGCTGAACTTATGGGAAAAATGAGTAAAAATTGGAAAAAGAAATTACAACTCGAGAAAATCGTTATCGTAATTTTGTAAGTCGCGATATAGTAATCTAATATTTCATAAAATATTCAATTAATTTTTTACCTGAAACAGTTAATTAAAGTCATTACTTATAAAGTAGGACTCGATGAAATGAAAAATGTCAATCCTGAAAATTTGACAAAACAGTGCTGTTACTGAAAGTTTTTTAAGCCTTCAAATTTTCTTCTCTTATATCCAAGATATTTGACTTTTTGCAAAACTATATATTTTATATAGATTTTGACCATGTGTTTTCGTTGAAGTTTAGGAGTGAATATCCCGAATTGAAATAAAATAACTCGCATAGTTCCTTGATGCAATGTTTAACGTTTTAAATTTTTTCCATGGCGGGGGGGGCTACGTGTCACCATTGCCCCGGCCCCAAAAATGTCTAGCTCCGGCACTGTGCTCGGCGGCCTCCCCGCCGCGCACCTGCTGGCCCGGCAGGCGGCCGACCTCTCTCGGCGGCCGGTGCATTGCAGAACCCGTTGCTGCGTCACTCGAAGAATTCAGCTCAGTTTTATTTCATTTGTGACCATTACGAATTTCTGTGTGAAGCACACAGTTCAATCATAAACATCTATAATTACAAAACACTTCCGTTTATACATCTAATATAATTTTTAAGTAATATGTAGAGTTTTGTTAATTCTAATTTATTTGATAATAGTATGTCTTAACGTTTCTGGTTCATATTGATACACAACAGCTAAGATACACCAAACACACAAATAAACAACATAAATACAAAACAGTTAACATAAATAAAACATGGAAACGTACACAAAACAGTTATACATATTGTCATCACAAACTTCTACAAATTCAAAACGCGTACGATAATACATGTAATATATTATTTAATTAAATTATATATTTTTGTTGTTACTACTTTATTTTACAAAAGTATATTTTAACATTTCATTTCATTTAATCATTTTCACGCGCAACATTTAAGATCGTTAAACAGTATGCTCTTCACGAATAGAAATACTATTTTTGTCATCTCTTGTTGACACAGTAGCGTCTTATATTGGATAATAAACTATGGTACTTGAAAAAAATGTAATAAGCTTGTCTTTTTTAAATATTTTTAAAACCATCTTGAAGGTGAGGAGTCTCGAAATATAAAACATAGACAGACAATTGCATACACTTATTTATTTTATGCGTCTCATCTAGATTTGCTTCTCATTTGGGTCTCATCTAGATTTGCTACCAAATCTACAATGATAGCTCCACTCCCACCTCTACATCCACGCCCACTTCTACCTCCACTCCCAGCTCTATCTCCACTCTAATTACTACCTCCATTTCCACCTCTACCCCACTTCCATTTCTACCTCCACTTCCACCTCTACCTCCAATTGCAACTCTACCTCCATTTCCACCTTTTCCTCTGCCTCTACCTCCACTTCCACCTCTACCTCTACCACTACCTCCACATCCATCTCTACCTCCACTTTCATCTCTAACTCCACTTTCATCTCTACCTCCACTTCCATCTCTACCTCCACTTCCACCTCTACCTCCACTTCCATCTCCACCTTTACCTTTACTTCTACTTCTGCTTCTACATTTAACCTCTACCTTTTCCTCCACTTCCACTGCTACCTCCACTTCCATCCCCTCTACTTCCATTTGTAACTCTACCTCTACCTCCACTTCCACCTCCACCACTTCCACATTTACTTCTCTTTCTCTTTCCCCTTCCCATCCTCCGCCTCCATCTTCGCTTTTTAATCGCCTCTTGCTGCATTCCCGCGTCCGCCTCCTCCCACGCGGAAGAGCGGCGCGCGCGGGGAGAGCGCGGACGCCGCGCTCTCAGCGGCGCAACAACGGCGATATTTCATAGATGAAATCGGGTAATTTACGACGTGTGGATCGCTGGAGGGGGCCGCGGTGCCCGCCCCGCCCCTCCAATTCGAGGCCTCGAGCGGGCGGCGCCCCGCCGCGCCACGGGGCGAGCGGCCGTGTGGGCGATGTGCGGGCGTGGCGCGGCGCGGCTCCGCGAGGGCGGCGGTGGTAGTGGCGGTGGTAGCGGAGGTGGTGGTGGTGGTGGTGGCGGCGGCGGTGGCGGTGACAGTGGTAGCGGAGGTGGTGGCGGCGTCGGCGGCGGTGGCGGCGTTGGTGGTGGTGGCGGTGGCGGTGGTAGTGGCGGCGGTGGCGGCGGTAGTGGCGATGGCGGCGGTGGTAGCGGAGGTCGGCGGCGGTGGCGGCGATGGCGGAGGTTGGCGGCGGTGGCGGCAGTGGCGGAGGCGGGGGCGGCGGGGGCAGAGGTTATGGCGGCGGCACCATCGGAGGAAGTAACGAATAGCCGTGCGAAGAATTCGCAGTGAATTCTAACGGAGACAGTACCTACAGTTCTATGCACATTCATGCCATAGTTCTTTCTTAGCACAAAACAAACATGAAATGTCGGGGAATGAAGTAAGTTTGAGTTGTAGTCAATTCTATTTTAATTTATTACATTTCTTTCCAAATTGCTGCTACAAATCTTGATTTTTGATTTTACTTTTTTGCCGTGGATAAATCTAGTTGCTAAATATGAAGAAGAAGAAGAAGAAGAAGAAGAAGAAGAAGGAGAAAAGAAGAAGAAGAAACTTATAAATTATGGTGTAACCAGAATCCATGTTTTGTCTGTCCTTGATACTAAAAAATTGATTAACAGCAAAACGTCCGTCTGTCCCTGAGGTTGTAATTTTTTAGCAAGAGTGTTGTAAATCGAGTAATTACAATAATGTACACTTCTTCGAAAGATTTTATTTTATTTTCCAATCGAAATAATCATCGATAATATTTCCTCTAATAATTAATGTTAATTCTTTACACAGTAGCTCCTTTGGACCATTATCATGCATTTTAGAAGTACGTACCGTTGCAAATGTTATGCAGAAGTAGTATATTTTAACGCAACCACCTTGTGTAGCATTTATGACATTCTCGTCCGAAAGGCATATCGTGAGGCTTAATAAATATTTCACCGTTTATGCAAATTGTTGGGTTCTTTGGAATTGAAACATTGGTGTTTTTGATGTAAAATGTTCAATTATTGTCTCAAATGTTTGCTATAGTTCTCGAATTTGACGGTGCGTTTAAACCAATAACGAAACGCCAAATTTTGAATACCTTTAATACATTTAAAATATTTTTAACAATTGGTGGCTCTGTTCCTAGAATTTTATTTCTTTCGTAAAAGGTTTTTCATTTTATTGAAAATGAGCTAGTAAGAATACTGTTTCTAATCCTTTGTGCGGTGTGTTTTATAGAAGGCGCATACTTGAATATATTTATTTACGTTGAAGAATTATTATGCTTGCTGATATGTATCATTATAAGAAATTGTTACAGGAAAACAACCATGAATGCGATACATTGTTTGTCATATCTTACTCACATTCTGGAAGAGAAAGGAAATCATGATCCTTTGCGTATAAGATATTTTTTGTTTGACGTTGAGGCCTTGTATTTAATAGTTGTCATGAGCTAATAATTTACATACAATTCACATTATAAAATTTCTAATAATTATTTATTTTTATTAGTAAAATCCGCTATCATTATTAAAAGTCATGTAAAAACACCAATGGGACGGGTAATATTTGATTCAGTGAACAAATAAATAAATTTCACAAAGTAATATTTAAGAAAAAATGTTTATAATAAATTGTTTATACCTAATTTTTTCTCCACTTGGCAGAATCAATCTTGCAATGTACTTGACAAGGTTGTGCTTGAGGAGAAGGTACTTAGGATGATACTTCGATGCTTACCATCATTTCGACACCTACTACTGTCAGTACAAGGAGCGTTTGGAAAATCACGAACTTCTATCAATTTGTCAGTATATTGGAAGGCAAGCAATAATAACCACAATAAACTATTAAGCATTAAGAATGCCGAAGCAAAGCCTACTCACTACGAAAATGCATCTGAAGGTGGAAAAAAATAAATAAAAATATATTTGGTTCGAGAATCTTCTAGTTTTACAATCACGCCCATAATGTACCTAAAAATGCACAGGCCTCTAGGATGCACAAACCTCTAGGAGGATCTCGTCAAGGACATAAATGTTTGTCCCACTCTTTCGAGTGCGTGTGTGCGCATCTGCATCTGCATGTGTATGCAGTTGCAGATGGCCTCGCATTCGGCTGTTTCAGATCCGAAGAACCCAGCAGATGTAATTTTCTCACTACTCTATGATTCATGATACAACCCTATGAAGAGAAACTGGTTTCAGCCTGAGAAAGCCCTAAGAAAGTACACTCGCTCAATGCAGACCATATCCCATTATTTGGAAATGCAAGCTTGACTTACAAAATGAAGTCGATTTCTCATTCGTTTCACCCCAGTAGAAGGTTTGTCTGAGAAAATCCGTAAGAGAAATAAAAAACAAAGAACAAGAAAAAATGAATAAAAAGAAGCAAAGAAAGATATAAAGGGAGGAAGAAAGAAAGAATGAAAGAAAGGTAAAGAGAAATAAAAAGAAAAGGAGAAAGAATAAAAAGAGACAAATAATGAGAAAGCAATATAAAGAGAAAAGAAAGAGAAAGAAAGAAGGAAAGAGGAAGAAATATACAGAAAAAGAATGTAGGAAATTGAGAGACAGATCTTCAGACAGGCAAACAGTGAGAGTGAGACAGTGGGAGCGAGACCGTGAGAGAGAGACAGACAGTGAGAATGAGGCAAACAGTGGGAGTGAGGCAAACAGTGGGAGTGAGGCAAACAGTGGGAGTGAGGCAAACAGTGGGAGTGAGGCAGACAGTGGGAGTGAGGCAGACAGTGGGAGTGAGGCAGACAGTGGGAGTGAGACAGACAATGGGATTGAGACAGAGAAAGAGATAGACAGTGAGAGAGAGACAGACAGTGAGACAGAGAGAGACAGACAGGGACAGAGAGAGAGACAGAGAAAGTTTGATATCGAAATAATATTTTAGACAGTGAGAGTGACAGGGAGACAGACAGGGACAGAGAGACAGACAGAGAGAAAGTTTGATATCGAAATATTTTGATATGCACATCTTGAAGCAATGTCACCGTTGTTTGAAGGAAAATGCTGTGTCGATGCCTCCCGCATTGCGCACGCCCTTATCAGCGCGGCTTCGCGACTGAGCGGCGCGGGCGGCGGCGACGGAGGTGGGCTGACGCTCGCAGCCGCCAATTCTCCGGCGAAGTTGGCGGCGCCGGCGCGGCGGTGGCGGGAAATCCGAGGAAGCGGTGCGCCGCGCTTCCGGGTGGGCGCGAGGGCCTCGCCGCGGCTTCCGCCCGCCTCCGCCGCCCCCACCGCCGCCCCCAACGCCGCCGCCGCCGCCGCCGGCGCCATCGCCGACGACTTCCCGGTTGCCTAACGCTGCGGTGACTCGGTTACGTCTCCGCGCGTCCATCTGCGACCGCAAGCGCCTTCCGTGGACGCCCGTGGCATTTGTTCTCAATGGGAGGCGACGGTCGAGCTCTGGCAAGGCTAATGTTCTTGAGATTACTCCCCTTTCGACCGTTAGATAAAATTTTTAGCATTACATAATGCTGTTCGCAAATTGTGAAATTGTTTTCTAACACTTAATGTCATGAGGAAGGCGTATTTCAAGGTTTGGTAGATGTCAAAATTCAGTGTAACCGATTTGTTCCTGTGTTACAGTTCACCTGTTTTACAAATAACTAAAATGTTGCATTTACCAATTTATTGATGTATATCTTCAAATGAAAGCGAAACACATTTCAGAAAGAGTAAATATCCACTCATCACCCCCTCCAAAACCAGAGATACAACAATACTACTTGGGATCAAGAATAGGTTTCGAAGTTATTATAAAACTAAAAGTGAATTAAAATTTATTAATGAAATTTGCCAAATTTTATTTGTTTGTGAACGCATTTTATATTTCTTCTAATATCAAAATCAACTTCAAAAGCTAGTTGGGAAACAATTTTCTCTACTCTCATTTTCTTCTTGATAATATTCGACTGTTCTATTTTCGTATGATTTATTTTGTTCAATATCAGTTTTACTATCGTGAATGTTTTTCAAATTCTTTATCGTGTGACAAAAAATACCGTTACCATGGGCCGGTGACACTTTACCCCACAGTGGAGAGTATTTGAATCATATACTAGACGCTTAACACCCCCCCCCCGTGCTCCTGAGGTGTGAGATCAGAAGTTCGCGAGTTTCTCTGGAACAACTCTCATACACACTTACATTCACACATGCACACTCACTTACACATACACATTCACTCACACGAACATTTACATTTACACGTACACACACATGCATTCACACACTCACATTGACTTATACACACACTTATGAACACTGAAGAAAAGAGACAAACGTCCGTGCTGCAGGCGGGACTTGAATCAGCAGCCCTTGAGATGGAGGCGCTGAATAACGAGGCGCCCTAACCAATTCGTTCGTCCAGCGGGGATGTTTTTAATATTAATGTCGAAATTCTCACATATTCATTGAAGATGTACATTGAGAAACATTATGTGTAATAACAAAAATCCACGTAAGTGGTTTAACATGCTTCTTGTTGGAACATGTAGGACTGAACCGTTAAAATTCAATTTTATAACTGGTACGACGTCACAGTCATCTAAGAATTTTAAACGATTCTTGACAAAACTCTAGTGATATTTTTTCGGATACTGCTTTTAGTTTGTAAACACAATGCATAATCATTCAAATGAAAAGATTGATATATTGTCCGTGTATCATAGTTCTGACTTTCACAGCCAGCATTGATGTATGAACAAAGGTATTTCCTTATTTTCAAAGGTATTACAATTCGTTGGAAAAGAGAATATAAACGTCTAAAAAACGTAAAAATTCGTGCACACCCTTTTTACTCTGTTGTAAAGAATTACATGTGAAATTTCTAGAATATTATTTTTGTTTTATACATGCGATTGAGTGTATACAAAACAACTTACAAAATGGAAACAATGGGACCACAAAGATAGGTGATCACATTCTTACTCACTCCGATACAAGCACGATCGGCCAGACAGATGTCACAGGGACAGCTTATGACCTTTCGTATTCCTTCTCCGTCTCTCACTTCTCCTTCCACTCGTTTTCCCGGACGTCTCTTTCCCTCGTTCCTCTTCTGAATCTTTCGTCACCAGCCGGCCGCGTAATTTATTTAACATTTAATTTACACCCGCGCTAATCTACGTCTTATAAATCAGCAGCCCGATCCATTCTCGTTAGAAAGCCTCGTGCGCCATGAATCTTGCGGCCGCGGAAGACTCGTAGAGCCGGATTCTCCTGCAGGTTGTGCTCTCAATGCGCCGGAACTGTGCAACAGCAAACAATTCTCTTTAAGTAGCAATCTCTATTAACACTGAACTTATTTTACACATCTTCAACAAAAATTGCAAAAACTAGTTTACAACATGACTCCTGGATTAAATGGTAGTGAATTTGCAGGGTAATTGTACTGGATTGTGTGGAAATTATTTGTATTATAGTATGATACACGCTCTGACTATATTTCTGTACTATAATATCCCAGGTTTATTTAAATAATTTAAAAAAATCATTTGCCATGAAAATGTAAAAGGATCATGTTCAGTTCAGAGCATACCCGGTGACGTGGCTCAGGGCATCAACTGATGTTACTGCAGTCGGGAGGACGTAAGGTTCCAGTTCCGACGGTCAGAGAATTTTAGACATTAGCTAGATAGCAAGGTCGGATTCAGCCACTGTCTGGAGGATAATTCTAGCGGCCAGCTACTCTGATCGACAGTTTTCCGTGGTTTCTCCGATCAACACTAGACGATTGCTGAAGCAGTGCCCTAACAAACGGGCCACGGACCGCGCGCTGTCTTTCCTTCCTCTTCCTTGCCCTTCACCCCTTACCCCTTACCCCTTACCCCTTCACTCCTTACTTATACGCTTACATGTAAGTACACCACCACACATGTCGGTAGACCAGTCGGAAGCTTAGAGCTTATTCCGGTTGAGGCAGTGTCTCTGTAGTAGGAGAAACCTAGATCGGGAAAACCCCGTAAGTCGAATTGTAGATCGGCACCGGATCTCATCATCCTGCTGAGGAAGAACACCGCCACTTCCCGTGATAAAATCAAGTACTACACTTACGGGACCAATAACTATTAACAGTTAACGCGCCTGCAAATATGAAATAATCAAACAAAGCATAATCAATTTAAAGGATTGTTTCATGAATATAAGATACAACCTATTATCACGTATTATCCAACTTGAAACGGTGCGTGAATGTAACAAATTACTCATCTTTATTAACAACCAATAGCAATGGCTGTCTGGCGAAGGGGAAAAAAGCCAATCCAGTGCGTCGAGATACAATCCTTCTCCGCGGCGCAGACAGGGCCGTCGCGGCGACGTGCCACGACCTGCTCGTCCGTACGGAGGCCGCTGGCAGCTTTTCTAGCGGCCATTTCCATAGAGCTCCGCGCAGGACGTGATCTGCCCCCCTGAAGGGGCGACGCGACGCCGCCTGCGAGCGATCGCTTTCTTTCCCCGGCGCAGCTGCTCGCCACCATTTCTTTCCGCCGCCCGATTTTCTCGCTTTTCAAATGTTTTATTCCTCACTGATCTTGAAGTCATAACTTATTTTTTACACAGCCATTAGCAAAAGCACTTCTAGAAGTTCAATTTTTTTGCATTCGTATTACAAGAGCAACGATGCTCAAGTGTTCAGATAAATCTGTGAATGCAACAAAGAAAACAAAATAGTTTCATCTGATCGCATCAGCTACTACTAGCCTTAAGATATCGTTAAGTGATTTGTGTACGTGAATAAAAGTAAAATGAAAGCCAGTGGGGTTGTATAAAAAATAGTACATGACACACGTGCTAAAAGTGATTTTATTTTGTTCATAGGATTGCCTTTCGGCCTCGTATCGCAACCTTCCCTAATCGTAAAATAAACGTTTGCTAATCGTGTCATAAATAAATATTGTTCGTAGACACAGAATTGTTTTCCAATAGAAAACTTATAAATTTAATTCATTGCGACGCGTTTTATTTCGTTGCTAATGTATTTCACATAATCAGTTGCATTCATTCGATCATACAGCTGCTCGGCGCCAGTTCTTATTGGGTGATTTCTCTGCGGTTCTCGCTCTTCCAACTCTTTTGATTCATTCAGATATTAAAACTATTTTTTAGATCTGTATGGATCAAAACCATTTTTATATCTGTTAATTTTCTTCGTTATTAGCGAAATGAAACAATATTTTTCTTCTCCAACGAATTTTGGAAATTAGCGAATTGCTGTTAAGTTTCTTTCCCTGTTAATACATTTCGTTTAAACGAAAAATGTGAAATTTTTCTACAACTACATGGCATTAATCGCTTCAAAACAATGAGAGATGAATTCCCTTTGAGCATTTTCCCTTTGAGCACATACGACATTTTTAAATACTTTAATTCAAATTTCTATTTTTCCTTGATTAGTGGTACTAGATAAATAATGTGTTATGCGCCAGAGCAAAATCACTGAATTCACTCTTCAAAATTTGCTAGTTTTCGCTCGTGAGGAAAATTATTTTACAGTCTCTTTTATCAGAAAGGAGCGGTAAGCTTTTCTCGAAACCATTTTATAGGGTAATTTGGCAATTTTTTCAATAAAGGTCCATCCCGAGATTTCGACAGAAAGACAAATTTTGGGGGTTCTCATTCTGAAAAGATTTTTTATTGTGTTCTCTTCAATTTGTGATCATTGCTAACTCCTGAACACTGTAGAGGATTTTTAATACGTCTATCATCGAGCAGTCTCAACTTGAAACCTTAATCATTTTATAAGATTCTTTAATTTTGAGGGGTATTTTATATGAAACTTCTACTGGATTTTCAACTTTTTTTACAAATTGACTTCAAATTTTTAACATTTTTCGAATTTCTTAAATAAAATGGCACGTAATTTTGTGAAGCATTGTATTAGTCGTGGCTCTTTGTTATTAATATGCTTGGTATATAAGAATCGATAAAGCTAGGTATTATTTTCTCAATTTATTGATATTACATTCACGCTTTATTATTTGTGAAATGTCTGCTGAAAGAATATCTGTTGCCCATTATTATTCCTTTCCCACTTAACCTTTTATTATTTTCAGAATTCTGTCTGTTTCTTCTTAACGTTGTCTTGAGCCATTCTTAAGACTTATTATCTAATTTTGTTTTCCGGACTACTCGAATTCATTTCATTTTTAATCGTTTCTTATCTTTTTGTATACAATTTAAAATTTTCTCGTTAAAAGTTACATAATCAATTTTTTAATTTTGATATAATTGTATTTTGAACATAATAAAATGTATTATTCAAATCAATTCTTAATAAATTTATCATAAACATGGTAGATATTATTCAAATCATTGACACTTCAAAATCATATTTGTTTTAGAACCACAATTTTTTCTCTTTTCTTTGTATAAGTTCCAAAGTAGTTTCCTCTTTTTTTTGCCTAATCATAGTTGACCTCCTCTCTGTCTTTGTTTTGTGTTTTCGAGTATGTAGTGTTTCCGATGTCAATAACTTTAGCGGTTATACAAGTGATGTACTGAATGTTATAGCCGATAGGCGACGGCTTTCCTAACTCACTGATAAGTGAAATCCAGCGACGACCTATACATCGGCTTCCAGAGGTTTTCCCCCTCAAAGAAACTCCCCCAGCGCGGCAACTCCCTAGGCGAGACAAACTTCCGACTGGTCATCCGCTTTCAATAGTAGTGTATTGCGTGTAAGTTGTGTCTGTAAGGATAGAGGTGGGGACAATTACGAGGAAGGAATGATAGTGCACGGACGACGGCCCATATGTTCGGATACTGCTCCACAGTTCGTCTGGTATTGTTCGGAGAAACCACAGAAATCTACCGGCTGGAGCCGCCGTCCGCATTAATTACCACCGGATAGTGTTTGAATTCGAACTACATAGCTTGTGCCAAAAATTCGCCGCCGTCCGGTCTTAAGTGGTGTTTTCGACCTGCGACCGTCCATTTTATTTGTCTTCGCCTCTCCTATGAAGTGAATGGCCATTGACATGTGCAGCTCGGTCGACACAAAAAGCGACAATTCCGTTTTCTTACCTCGTTCTTCACACGAGGGGAATAATTCATGAGGGCACGTGAGCGAGTGCTTGCGCGGTAATAAATACACCACCCGAGCGCATAATATAGCGATTAACAAACCCATGTGCGCACAAAAGTTCCGATTATAATTACGTATATCGTAAGGTACATTATAATATTGTACTTTATGGGTGGGAACTGACATGAGGAATGTCGCGCGTAGAACAAACAGCCCGAGTTGCAGTTGGCGGAGCTGAGGTATACGTTTGCTGGGGCACCCGCAGTGCTGTAGTCTCAGTGGGAGGTGGGTAGCGCCAGGAGATGATGGCAGACAAGGATTGGAAGTGGGTAGCAAACATTTTTGTGTGTTTTTCCCACGTTTTTAGGAGCTAATTTGTTTGAAATACACAAGATTGGGCACAATAGTTTACGGTATGAGCATTCATGAGCAAAACTTTTAGCTGACATTTTCTTCAGAGCGTACAGAAAATATGTATTATCACATTATAAATCGGTATAAACTTCTTAAAGCGACTTAATTACAACATACGCAAAATCACTACTCCACTGAATACATAGCCGTGCGCACGCACATATGCATGAAAATAAATTTACGCTTGTTTACTGCATAAACATAAATAATAAATCAGATATAATGTTAAAATTAATTCGTTACATCCAATTAACGATAGCGATCGATGCAGGTATCATATAATGTCTTCTGTAGAAGGCTCACTGCAAGGTGATTTCCTTGTTTTTCCGTGTCGTAAGCTGGTGGTTAAAAAGTTGGGTGTTGACAAAAAGATCCAAAGGAGACTAATGGCGACAATAATAAACGGTGATAATTAGGGCGAAATAGCTAAAAATGTGGAAGGAGAGTTGCCCAGCTGCATGAAAAGATGAAGAGTTGAAAGACGCGAGTGGTGCGAAAAGGTGGTGTCGTGAGTCGGTGCCCAAGTAAACAAAGAAGCGAGTGGAAGAGAGAAAGAAAGAAAGAATGAGAGTGAAAGGAAAGGAAAGGAAAGAAAGAGTGAAAGAAATATAGGAAGAAAGAGAGCGCGCGCGCGCGCGCGCGCGAGAGAGAGAGAGAGAGAGAGAGAGAGAGAGAGAGAGAGAGAGAGAGAGAGAGAGCGTACATGGGGGCTTGATGAGTGGCTGGACGAGGAGCTGGTAGGCGGGCAAACTAGAGAATGAGGGAAGGTTGAGCTTCGTGTGGGCGAGAGTGAGAAGATCGCAGATAAAATGGGTGGGAGGTGTATTGGAAAGGGGGTAGAAGAGAAGGTAGACGAATGGGCGGCGTAGTGTTCCAATGAGCGCACAGTCGGACGACCTGGCTTGTGAGCGGGCAACCAAGCGAGTAGGCAAGAAGCGAGTGGGCCAGCGAGCGAACAACTAAGCATGCAAAGGAGTGGGCAAGCGAGCGTGTAAGAGAGCAGGCAAGCAAGCGAGGGGATAGGCAAGCAATCTAGTGGGCAGGTGAGTGAGTGGGTAAGCGAGCGAGGAAGCAAACAAACGAACGAACAAGTGAGTGAACAAGCTGCCAGGAGAGAGGGAGGATGCTGGCAAGTGGGCAAGCAAATGAGTGGGCAAGCAAGTGAGTGGGCAAGCAAGTGAGCGAGCGAGCGGGCAAGAAAGTGAGCGAGCGAGCGGGCAAGCAAGTGAGCGAGCGAGCGGGCAAGCAAGTGAGCGAGCGAGCAGGAAGGCGAGCGAGCGAGGAGGCAAGCGAGCGAGCAGGCGAGCAATCAAATGAGCGGGCAAGCCGGTGAGCAAGCGAGCGAGGAAGCAAACAGGTGAGCAGACGAGTGAGTGAGGAAGCAGGCGAGCAAGTGAGCAAGCAAGAAAACGTCCGTCGAGGGCGCGGCCGCCGGTCGTCGTGCTGCGCTCTGCGGACGCGAGCTGCTGACCGCAGGGAATTTTTGCGGCGAGCGCGGTAGGTGGGGACGACGTCGCAGCTCGTTATCGACGCGGTCAGGAATGAATGGCTCTGCACTTTGATTAAAAGGAAATTTGTAATCAACTTAGGGGATTATACCTTAATGGTAATTGTGTTTGAATGTTGAAAAGAATGGCAGCATGTGCCACGTATGTGTTGCTGTTTCAGTCGTAATTTTTTGGGAATATTTTTCTAGAATAAATGGAGGAATTGATGTTATACTGTTTATATCTTTATCATAGGCTACCAAGTTCAGATTTTCAAAAGCCTATCATACTGAGCCGAGTTCTTTTCATTCTGCAAATTCGAATTCTATGAATTTCTAAAGATATATTCATCATTTTTATTTTAAATTCA
Organism: Teleogryllus occipitalis; assembly: GCA_011170035.1. Lineage (NCBI taxonomy): Eukaryota > Metazoa > Arthropoda > Insecta > Orthoptera > Gryllidae > Teleogryllus > Teleogryllus occipitalis. The sequence continues at coordinate 4,236 of BLKR01014946.1, read as the reverse complement.
TCACTTTAAAAATTTCTCGGTTAACTTAATACGATATGCTAATGTATTTTACGTTAGTTTTATTCAATAATACCATTTTCTCGGCAGCTATTTATCACATAAATAGTACAAAATACATAATTTTGCTCGTAATACTTTTTATATTGTCTACACGGTTTCTTGTAAGCGATAAATCTACCTTAGAAACTACACTTAAGTGATTATTTTATGTACTTATGTGGTGAGTGATGTAAGCAACGAATTTCTGTAGAGCGACATCACTGATCGGCATACTAATAAAAGAAATCAGGAAGGTATGCGAGTTCTTGTTAACCGCTGGAAGTTACCGAAACCGGTTCGCTGATGACCAACGCACTCACACAGATAAATGCACTTCGCTGAAAGTTGTTAAATGCTCACGAGAAATCCCCCGCCATTCATTCGTCAAACTACTCCGTTACGCGATAATCACCAACAGCGAATTTGCGACCTCTCTTTCGTGATAATCATTTCAAATCGGGACAAGGCAAGTTTAGAAAGAAATTGCGCATTTAATTCGTTCTTTCGACACCTGTAAAGATGTAATTGCCAGTCGCAGTAGCAGGTGATTGCAATTTCAGGGGAATTCAGAATGATTTTCCAGTAGCAAAGTAATAATTTACTTTAAACGTGTTCAATTCAGAATGCAGGAAGAGTGTCAGTGACACGCGATAGAATGTGACCCGAAAGGAAAAGTTTTCTCTCCAATGACTGACATGACTTTTAATTATTTAGTCCATTTTACTTGATATGACGTGAACTTTGCAGTACATATGAAAGTTTCGATGTCACAACATTTCATTTTTATTATTTCTTCTACCTTATTATCTTGACTTCGTGCTTGGAGAGTTGTCTCTTCCATTCTGATTATATTATCGCATGAAGAAGCCATTAAAATGATTAGAATAATGTTATTTTAACGATCAAAGTGGCCTATCCAAATGAAATATTATGTCTCACAGACAAGACGCTGAAGTGTTCATTTGCATGTCGTTTTCAACCTGTTATGCAATAGAATACATAAACGAATTCACTAAAGATGCAGTATGTCTTTAGGATATTAAGCTTTGTTTTTAACTCACTTTTTTACTAATGAATTAGCAATGTTTTATAAACAATGGACTGAATAGTTGTTTTATATTCGTATATTCTGAAAGAATCTAACTAAACCGTACTATGCTGAAAGAGCAAGACCGAGTGAGAAAGATCAAGGAGAGACTAAATGAGACTTAACTATGTCTGATTTTGAAACCTAACTATGTCTGTGTTAAAACAGGTCTAGAGTCTTTATACAGACTGAACAACAATACCTAAAACCGAAACTAGATGAAATTAATGAAATAGAAATTTATGAGCACAATGAATTATTACCGTCATCACTAGAAGACATGCGAATAATTGTACCGAATTCTTCTTCAATGTGGTGATTTTATTAACGAGTTTAACTCACATAATAAAATTCAAAATAGGTGAGAAGCACTACGTCGGACAAAATATATAAGTACCCAGGCAAGATTAATTTATTATGGGGGACTGTACTACAAGTAATAGGGGTTCATTGCAGTGACCAGTGACGTAAGTCAATGATCATATATCACAAATTACATTCACCAATGACATTAATTTTGAATGTGGAGGTTGATTTCTAAGAAAAAAAGGTGTAAAAATTGCGTTTTCTTGTCTGACATTGGTAGCCAGGGTTGCTAAGCAAGAGGAGCTTAACTGCCTTGGTTATTGTTTATGATTGTTAATTCATCTCTCAAAATTCTCTTTTCATTTCCCGCAATTTCCCTCTAGGGCAAGAAGTAATCCTGGAATAGTTTTATAAGCCCCTTTTCGAATTTTGATTAAAAGGCGTCGTGCAAGTTCGGAGAAATATGTTTGGGTCTCCGCGTTGCAAGTACCTCTTCGCCGCGTAAAGAAAAATTTGCCCAAATTGGAAAAGGTATGTCAATTAACAAAATACAGGGAACACACATTTCATAAAGCTTTATACGTTAACCAGGTACAATAACCAGAGTCAACAATATACCTTCCATATGAACCGACATTTAGTTTCCAAAAACCGAACCCTGAAATGTAAGCCAAAAATCAAGGTTTTGCCGCGGAGATTATTTTTTTCGGGTGCATCGACAGAAATGATAATTAGTTCTGAAAGTGTGCAAGTGCATGTAATATTTCGGAAGGTTGCTGGTTCCTTCTCCGTTGGAACGTTCTCTTATAGGTATTTCCACCATGGGTACTCCACCTCAACCAGCTCTAGCTCCTGTCTAGTCTCTCGGCGCATGTTGTGTAGTGCGTGGGAGTGTATGTAAGTGTAAGATGAGAGGAGGAGACAAGTGTGAGGAAAGAAACATCTTAAGCGGTCCATGACCCTTTTGTTTCAAGGTATTTCTTTCGTATTTCCCTGGTATTGATCGTTGAAATTACGGAAAAATACCGATCAGAGATGTCGACCGCTAGAATTGTCCTCCAAACAACGGCTGAATTCGACATATCTGCTCGTATCTAGCTATTGTTGGAAATCAGCCGCTTTTGGGATTCGACCCCTGAGACTTCCCGGTCTGAGTCGCCGGTCAGAGGCAATTGTTATTGCCTGAGGTATCTCAGCCGGTATGCCCAGGCAAAGAAATACCTAATTCGTGTAACCAAGACTAAGATTATCAAGTATACATTCGGATTCATGGTTTGCAAATAACTATCCGGGGTCGCTTGTCCAATGACAGGGGGTTATAATACCTAGCTCGCTGTACTGCTGTATCCGCTGTCACGTCACAAACCTGGACGAGATGGCACCGCATCCTCTCGCTCGTTCTCCCCTTGTAGGCAGCGAGTACCTCCGCAATGCCCAGAATGTAAATGATATTTTGAACGTGTAAAATCTTCATGATCATTTGAATGTCATTCGCAACATACTATATGCCCTTCATGGTGGTTGCGGTCTGTTGCAACTTCCCGAATAGCAATTTTGAACAGGACTCCAGTAACCCATGAAGAATTTGACGTGACGCGACCCTTGCAGAGCGAAAGGTTTAATTTAAATGGAAACATTAACCAAATAATACAGCAATAAAACGTGAAAGTTGATATGACATGAAATGACAAACATGAAAAATATCGACATAGTATACTACAATTAATTGTTTTTTTTTTTAAGTTTAGGAGAGGATGTTTGGGAAGGAGAGAAACGAAGATGCGAAGGTCGAAGAGAAAAAGGTGGTATAAATGTAAAATAAATTGAAACTTGAGAAGTAGAAGATTAGACAGAAGGAGAAGGGTAATGAAAATAAATGGAGCAAGAGAAGAAGAAGGAAAAGGAAAATGAGGGGAATATTCTGACAAAAGGAAGAGAGGGGAAAGAAATGAAATGTAGCCGAAGAAAGAGTAGTATTTCTCCCTCTTACGCTACATAATACTGCGTGTACATTTCTTTCACTAGAAAAATGAAACTCAAAGATTAGATGAAAGAGAAGAAGATAGACAGGAAAGAGAAGTGTAGGAAGAGAAGTAGTGTCGCAGGCAACAGGAAATTGTTATATACGGCGACGATGGTACCGCAGAGAGGAGCTCCAGAAGTGGAGGTAGCTACGGACAAGGAGTAATGGCAATGGCAATTGCGGTGGCGACGGTAGAGACAATTGCGGCTGGGCGGAGAAGCGGGTGATGTTGGCGACGGCGATGGTGGCAAAGGAGGCGGCGGCGACGGTGGTAGTGGCAGTTGCAGTAGAAGTGACAGTGGAAGTGGAAGTGATGGTGACAGTAGCGGTGGCGATGGTGAGTTGGGGGACTGAAGCAGGGGATAGGGCGGCGGTTAGTGCGGGGAAGATGACGAAAGTGGTGGCGATGGCGGGGGCAGGGGGTGGGTGGGAGCAGAAACGGGGGCTAGGGCGGTGGTGAGTGCGAGGAAGGTTACGGAAGCGCTGGTGGCAGTGGCAGTGGCGGTGGCGGTGGCGGTGGCGGTGGCGGTGGCGGTGGCGATGGCGATGATGGCGATAGCAATGGTAATGGCGATGGCAGGAGGGGGCGGGGCCAGAAGCGGGGGCTAGGGCGGAGGTGAGTGCGAGGAAGATTATGGAAGCGGTAACGGTGGCGGTGGTGATGGAGATGGAGATGGAGAGGGCGAAGGCAGGGGCGGGGGTGGGGGTAGAAGCGGGGGCTAGGACGGTGGTGAGTGCGAGGAAGGTTATGGAGGCGGTGGCGATGGCGATGGCGCTGGCG